>JAJOZX010013669.1:52500-85937 GCA_023014485.1 Bathynomus jamesi | reverse complement strand
CGAATTTTAGAATCTTTGTACATCTATAGAAACAAACCCTCCCTTAATAATAATAGCTCATCCTACAAATTACAACTCTTTTAACTAACCAACCGATTCTCACAGACATACCCTTTCTAATCCTCTGACCATCCAGTGTTCTCTTAGACTTTGCCAAGTATGGAGGTGGATGTAAACATTGTGTATTTACCTATTGAGGTAATTTAATTTAATTTTAGTTTTTATAGTGATGAAATTTAAATGATTTTAATTTTGTATGATGCAATTTTCATTTTGCTTTAAGGTTTTAATTTTAATGGTTTAATATTGTATTGATGTAATTTTCACTTTTCACTTTTTACTTTTGTTTTAAGGTTTTAAGACTTAATTCACTGATGATGACAAAAGATTGTCGAAACGTCTGAAGTACAAATAAATGAAAATGTTTGTCGTTGTGTTGATCCTTCTGTTCATCTGTAAGCTCCGTTTCCTAAGGAGAAGTCAATAGCTTTGATATATATATATATATATATATATATATATATAGGGTGAACCAAATGTAGGTGGACAGTAAATGATAACGTTTATTTTGAGAATACATATTTAATTTTTTTGTATACTATAATACAAAATAAAATTTAAATAAATTTAGTTATAATATTTAATATAATATAACACAAACATCATAGTTATAATGAACACCATAGTTATAATATAATATAACACAAACCGTATTCAACCTACTGTCCACCTACTTTTGGTTCACCGTGTATATATATATAATATATATATCCCTTTGAGACCCATTGTTACGAGACAAATGTTTTTTTTTAAAACTGGTACCTGAAATTTGTTTATGGATGGAATGGATGTCCAGTCATCATGTTGTACAACTCCTGATCTAATATATCCAGTCAGGTCTAAGAAATTAGTACTGTGGGTGTAGTTGTGGGCGTGACTTTAATGGTGTCTTATCTACCCTGTGAGCAGCCTAGCATGCTCTCAAACACACACACTTCTCCCTCTATTCCTCACTACACATACCTGCATCTTACACACTACACAATCTTTTCAAAATTTATAAAAAGTGCCATCATTGAGCTTTGAAGACCTTGTTTTCGGCTCTCTCCTTCCATGGAGGGGTCACTTTTGCGGGCGCTCGCCCTTCACTTCCTCCTTCCTACATAAAAAAAATGATGCCATCAAGTGAGTGGGATATATATATATAAGCAAACAACCACGTGTTAATCGTGTTATTCTGTGATTTTACTGCATATATATACAGTATATATATAAGTTTCGAGAACACCAGGTTTTTGGACGCCTGATTGGCCGAGAGTTGGTCACATGGAAATTAACAGGTCTTCTCAGTTTCATTCACTACTGGTTTTTAATTAAAAGATATATTTTTGGAGGGTAATTTATAAGCACAGATTTCAATTCTTTCTTAAATGCGGAAATTAACCAAAACTAAAATATATCAACCCTAGCCTAACTAAAATAGAAAGTAAACTATACGTATCCGGCAAGTGTAGTATTTCACGAGGTTTTTCAATACTGTATCAGCAGAAACCTGAAAGGATGCATATTATAAGTTAAGTTAAGTTAAGTTAGGTTAGGATAGTGCAACTCGAACTTGCCTCTCTTAAATAGTTGTTATAGTCCATTATGGCGTCGGTTCTAATTCCGAGTTCATGATCACAAAATTTTATGTTGGTGTATTCATTTTCCCAACAACAAATAAACATAATAATCTTAGATAATGGAATCTGGGTGTCTTCGAACCATGTTCCATTGCGCACCGAAACTGTTTTATTACACCCACTCTTTTGGCACCACCATAAGCAATTATTATGTGCGATTTTGATCACCATTTTATGTTTTCTACGACATTCCCTTTCTTTTGGTATTATGTTCCACTCTTGTAATAAATGTACTGCATCTTCTTCTGTCTGCAATCTATTATGCAACTTTATTAAATTAAATTCTTCATCCATGTTTACTGTAAGTCAACCTATATCTTAACTGCTTAACGTAAGCGAGTCAAAGCAAACAGCTTATGAAAAGGGTATTTTATACTTTCGAAACAAGATATCGTATGATTTTTGTGAAAGACATTGCGTTCATTTAAGGCTTTTAAGCTATAGGTGGACATAATTCACTTTCTATTTTAGTTAGGTTAGAGTTTATATATCTTAGTTTTGATTAATTTCCGTATTTAAGAAAAGCCAAAATTGAATTCTGCGAATAAAATTACCTAACAAAAATATATACAGTATTTTTTTTATAAAAGTCAGCAGTGAATGAAACCGAGATCCGAATTAACTAACAAATCAAAAACGACAACCTAACCTACTGTAACATAACTTGAATGTACTCACCATGATCGGTCCAGTAGATGCAATGGGCAATCACAGAAATCCTGTGTCCCCGAAACTTAATATACATGTATTCAAAGAATTTTCTGCTTTCACGGCTGTACATGAGACTAATATCACAGCGAGGAATGATGTGCATTTCGATACTGTGTGTGAGCAGGAACCTTCACGATGATCTTTGAATCCTCGGTTTCATCTGGTTCCAAAGTTGCTTTGGCAAGGAGGGGCCTCAACCAGTGATGTAGGACTCAAGACCTCTTTTCCTGGTCTCAGTCTCTGTCTCGGACAAAGTGGTCTCGACTACATCACTGTGATGTTAGCCCTGTTCAAAAATCAACTTTTTCTTATTTTCATAGGTTTCTGTACTTTTTCCCATGCTTTTTGACCTCCTGAAAAGGCCGAAAATCACAACCATTTTGACCTAGGTTGTTGGGAAGCATTGCCGCATGGAGCTTTAAGTTTTCTGCCTTGAAATCGGCCAAAAGCACCAGTTCCGGGGTCCCTTGAATCATGTTTTGCACTATAACTTTTTATCTAAACAAGATAGAGCAACAAAATAGGCACCAAATTAAAGTGTTTTTAATCCTCTTTCTAACTTATACAATTATGATAGTCTTGGAACAAGAAATGGCACATTGGTACATACAAAGATTTCAGAAATATCACAAAATTCGTTTTCTCACACTCAAGGCAGACAAGGCGCCTTATTCATGACACAAATTTGAGATTAACATTTTGTCACAAGTCTAATCGATCAAGAAGTGAAAGCATTACATGATGATTAATTTCATAATGACATTTACACAGTCAGTTGTTGAGAGTTTGTTTCTTGAAGCTGTCAAAGCGGCGTCTGTTGAACTCCACAGCTTGAAGGAGATAGTCCCTTTGCTTGGCATCTGTTGTTATGACATTTGCAAAGTCGCTCATCATCTTGACACCACGTCCACGTTCAGCAATGTCATTCACCGCTTTCAGATTCTTAACATAGTCCAACGCTTTTCTGTAGTCCTCATTCTGTGGCCAAGACGTGACAGGTTCCAGAAGCCACTCGGATCCAATGTTCAGTGTGTCCAGCAGGAAATGTGATTCTGGGCCAATGAGATCAACCAGGGTGGTCTTAGCTGTGACTCTCTGGAATAGAGGCTTTCCTGTTCTGAAGCTGTCTGGCTTCTCAGTGGCATGTAAGTGGGCAGCAATGTCGTGCTTCAATGTGTCACTCAATCTACTGCTGAACAGGGCAAATGGCACGACTTCCTGCGTCAGGTACCATTTGTGGTTTTCCATCTTATTAAGTACTGCATCAGCAAGCTCTGGGTCAGTTTTCTTGTACTTCAACATGTCCTGGATTAGACTTAGATCATTCACGGGAGCATCTGCAGCAGACATTGACATCATCCATACAGGAGTGTAGAACAGCGCAAGGAAGGTGTTGAGTCTTTCCAGCTTTGATACAGTGTCTTCGTCGTACTCAAGTTGATCTGCAAACATCAGCATTTTCATGGAGTACAGGTTTCTGGCCATCCATCTGGCCTGATGAATGGCGCCTGGTCGACTCCAGTGAATACCTCGAGGCGGCGTTCCTCCAAGAACAATGACTGTCAGTTCAGCCATTTCCCTGTAGTCGGCTCTTGGAAGCCTTTCTGCTGTTAGAATGTCTTGGAGTATTTCTTCACTGTTCTTCTTCTTTTCCTTCAGCCATTTGCTGTTGATAGCCAGCATCTTTGGGTTTTCCTTGGACAAGTCAGTCCAAACATCCTTCAGATGCTCAAACCAGGGATTATCTGGCCCCTTCACCTTCCCAAACAGCTTCTCCCAAACTGCTCCTACTAGGATTTCCAGGATGTGATGTCGACAGGCCAGATAAAACACCTTTTTGTTCAGCATTTTCTCTAGCAGTTTGGCAGCTCCTCTGTGAACTCCACTGTTACTGGATGTAGTGTCAAAAACAAGGGCAGTAACATTATCCGTAAGTTCCCATGTCTCCAGTAAATCCAGACCCGGATCTAGGGGGGGGCTATGTGGGCTGCAGCCACGGGCCCCGCATTTGAGGGGGGGCCCCCAATTTTCTACATTATTTATTTTGATTTTAGGTTTTTACATTTATTATTACATTTACTAATTTCATTTATTATTATTTAAGATTTTTTATTGTGAGGTGAAATGTCTAAGCGATCTTACGAAAGTGGAAGTAGCAAACGAAAGAAGGCTACTGCAAAAGCTGAGTCTCTACAGAAGGTCATCGCAGAAACAAAGTCTATTAAACAGTACTTTTCGGCTACTGCCACTACGTCTGCCTCTGAAGATTCTGCTTCGCCTGTCACTGAAGGTGCTACTTCGTCTATCCATGAAGCCGCTACTTTGTCTACTATCCATGAAGCTGTGCCAGCGTCTGTCCCTGTAAATGTCCCTTCATCTACCTTGGAAACAGAAGGGGCCTCAACGTCGCAGCAATCCGAAACCGCTGATTTTGTGTTGGATGTTGGACTATGGTTGCAGCCTGTACAACCAGAGATACAAGCTCAACTAATTGAATCTGAGTCGGGAGAAGGAAAATGTCCACTTCGGTTACGCTGCCAGCATAAGGACGCCAATTTCTCAGCATCAAAGCGTGGTTACAAAGATCAGCATCGTTATTTTGGACAAAATATGTTTATTATTAATTCAGGAAAATATAATATGTAAAATAAAGTAAAATATTTGTAAAGTAATATGTTTGTTCTGAAAACTAAATAAATAAAGTAAAGTAATATGTTTGTTCTGAAAACCTTTAATTTTCCTCGTAAACAAAGCTTATAATCCTTATATAATAAAAATTGTAGCTAAGGGGGGCCCAAAAAAATAATTAGCCACGGGCCCCCATTCTTCTAGATCCGGGCCTGAGTAAATCCATTGAAGCCTCAGCCTGAGCTGTGCCAGAAGAATTGTCGATGACAGGTACTCCCAATAACTTTCCTTCAGTGTATGAAGGTGGACCAGACACTAGCACAGCTAAAGTCTCTGAGGTACTTCCAGGTTCACTGCCCAAGACATCTTTGAGCAACTTTCTATCCCAGTGTAAGGCAGCGTACTGTGGGGGGTTTTCACAAAACTTGGACATGTGACTCTGGCTGATATTATACCTGGACAGCATTCTGTTGCGACGTGTTGTTGAGGTTGAGATGACGAAGTTATCCAGATCAGCCCCTCCAGCTTTCAAGGTGGCAGAAACCATGGCAGTAACTTGATTGTCTGATAAACCAAGACGATCAGCTGTATTGCAGATGACATCACATTCCATGACCTTCCTTGGAAACGTCAAAGTCACACTAGTCACAGTGTCTTGATGGTGAGAACATCCAGGACGAGGCTGATGGTAATCCATGTCCTCTGTGTTAGCGTCGTTGTCAGTTGAGTCACCCCAGGTAATGTCATCCACATGAACAACTGCCTCTTGTTCTGCTGCAGCTGTAAAATAGTACAACATGTTAAGACAGTAATTGTTAAGTACATGCTAAATATCGCAATGGAGTAAAACTTAAAACTTTTTGTAACGTTCAAAGTAATTAGTTTTACCTTGTTCTTGTCTATGCTGCAGTCTTTCATTCCTCGCTGCTTGCTGCAGGGATCTTGTCTCAAAAATCTTGTCATGACCAGACATATGACCTTTCCTCTCAGTCTTTTGGTCTTCGTAGAACCTGATATCCTCATCTTTCTTCTCTCTGGATAACAGTCTGTTGTTCTGTATTTCCTAGATTGCATCTGGAGCTCCTATATCGAACAGGCTGTCTAATTCCAGCACAAATGCTCCTCTTTTTCCTCTAGGGTTACTTGCTCTTCCTTTGCTTTTCACCAGAGCACGATGTTTCTCATGTAGTTTCATGAAGAGCTTCATTGCGTTGTACTTAGTCATTGTCTTGATCCTAGCCATCTGCCAGAATGGGATGATAGATTCAACTGTTTCATATGCAAGGTCTTGAACCATGGGCCTCCCTGCATTTTCCGGTAAATTCTGAAGATTAAGGAAATACTGGAACGCCTGTCTGTTGGTGGGAAGCTGGGAACCACTGATAAAAGCTGAAGGGTATCCAACCAGGAAAGTTTCAGTGAGAGATCTGGTAGATGGCCCAGTTGACACCTGCCTGTGGACAGTACGTGGAGGTTCTGAGATATCAACTGTGCGCCCACGGAGCTCCCTCAGCTCTTTGCTTAATGCCATTGTGAAGTTGTAACTTGTAGATGGTTTTCTAGATTCTGATTGAGTTTCTGTTGTTTCCTGAAAAATGATAGATAATTATTATTAATTATTATTTATTTATTATTATTATATTATTATTTATTAATGTTATGCTCTTTCATTTGATACCTAATTTGTTGCTCTATCTTGTTTAGATCAAAAGTTAAAGTGCAAAACATAATTCAAGGGACCCCGGAATTGGCGCTTTGGTCGATTTCAAGGCAGAAAATTTAAAGCTCCATGCGGCAATGCTTCCCAACATCCTAGGTCAAAATAGTTGTGATTTTCGGCTTTTTCAGGTCAAAAAGCATGGGGAAATGTACAGAAACCTTTGAAAATAAGAAAAAGTTGAATTTTGAACAGGCTACAGTGTGATGTTCTTCAAGTGCAACGAACACTTATTTTGTTTTAAGTAGGCAGTTAACTGCTGAAAAATGTCACAAACTATGAGTTTGTGAATAAATTATGAGTAAATTTTGCAAGTGTCACTTGATAACCTCTTTAGAAGCTTTATTTCTGAATGTGAAATACAGAACTTAGGAATTAAGCATTACACAATATTGAATATTGACAAACCGAACCAAAATTGGAAAGGTAGTGAAGTGATTAAATGATACCACTAGTATTTTGCTCAGACCTCATAGTGGACGCCCTCGTTCCTCTACTGGCGAAGATAGTTCCACAGCTGTTCTTGCTAAATATCACAGTAGTTATGAAAATTTGCCCAGACAAAAGCACGAACTATTCAACAGTTAAAAGACAACATACAACAAAAATATATGATCATCAATAAGGATGTTTTACGTAACGTTCAAAATGTACTGTAGCTTACGTGATCGAATTAACATGTCACCACCCGAATGACACCCAATTTGAACATTTATTGTCTTCATAACAAATAAAAAATAATCTCCTACTGTAACAAACTTTTGTTGCACCCTGTACAAATAGGAATGGGTAAGGGAAGGAATTATTTTTAAGGCGTCTCTCGGAGGAACAGTATTCAATACCCATTCGTAAAAATCTACGCGAAAATAATTTTGAGATCTCGAAATTTTCAGTATATTTTACACGCATTTGTTTGGAGAACTTTTTTCGCAGTCGTACTTATATTCTTTATTATAGATCTCGCAGTACAAAAAATATACTCACTCACGAATTCATTGCTTAAAATCACTAAAATTTCAAGTTACACGAGAAAAAAAAGTCTCTTCCTACGCAAACTAACCAGCTAACAATACCTGGCTTTTAAGAAGTTCTTCGCATGAGACATCGTACGGGAATTCGGTTTCTTGAAGGGTCTTCGTGAACATTCGAAGGGCTCCGCTAATCTCCTGAGTGTTCGCACTGAATTTCTTCACTGCCTGTAATTTATATTTGCGGGATTACAGCTGGTTTACAGAGAATTTCACAAGGAAATCTTTCAAACTAACTTCATTAACTATTATACAGATACCTTACCTTACCTTACAACCTTACAAAGGTTCCGCGCGATGATTTCTCATTTCGCGAAAGTCAAGCTTGTCGCCCCTCCTCTCGAGTTGGCCTGGTGAAGTAGTGAGTTGGATTCTTGCGCTCTCCACCTCACATAGCCAGGTACGCCCGGCTCATCGGGGATTGTTCTGAGCCAGGCGTCTAGTCTTCTTTTGAAGATTTCCACTGCAACTCCCTTCGTAATTCCAAGGCAGTATGTTACCAAATTAATTTTAACGTTAGCGAATTTCTTTTTCTTTTTTAAATAATCTATATCCTTACGGAGTGATCTTACTCAAATACAATTATCTTCTAGGAAATACGTATGCAAATTTATTAAAATGTTTCAAAACAATTTTTGGAGAATGGTAGAAAATACGGAGGGCGACATTAAATAAAAAATTGTGGTATTCAATATCAAACTGTACAGGACCATGAAAATAAAAATCTGGTCGGGGCGTTGGGTTGGACATAAAAGGCAGGTTAATCATGTAATGTTGGTAAACAACCGGCAAAAAACGAACAAATAGATTAATAAGCCCTATTTATATATAAACTAAAAGCAAACTGATAGCAAATGCGTGGGTGGTACCCACACTGAAAGGATTCAGTCTTAAAGGGAAAGAAGCTGTAATCGGAAAGGTGTCATTAACAATAATAATAATAATAATAAATTTTAAAAAACAAAAGAAGGAGTGTGTTAGCACCAGATCCATAACTAGCTAATTTTGCGCCCGAGGCAAGATCATAAAATTGCGCCCCCCTATACTTGCGCCCCCTATACTTGCGCCCCCCTGTAAAATTGCGCCCCCTATTCTTATAACACTACACGATCCTCTAAGTGGTAAATTTCTGTAGTGCATCATCGATACATTGTCCAGCACAATAGTCTTTTTTGTAGGGATTTCCATTTACAGAAATTTTCACGATGATTAGTTGAATTTTCATGTTCTACAATATGGTTTAAATTTTTCCAGTCATTAAATCCTGTTTTATTATTTGCAATATTCGGTTTGAAAAAGCGCTGATCGAATAATATGTATGGAAAACAGAAAATAAAGTACTGAAAAGTACTGAAAATTTATAGAAATGCGCCCTTTACCTAATGGCATGGCGTGCATGGGATAGTAGATACATATTTTATATAGTTTTTATGCGCCCCTCAGCTTTGCGCAACCGAGGCAAGTGCCTCACTCGCCTCGCCTTTGTTACGGCACTGGTTAGCACAGCGCTCAAACTATAACATGCTGAACATGTCAAATATCATCGTTTAATGGCTCTATGTTTATTGATATGAACCACTGTAATAGTTTTATTTTTTGTAATTCTCTCCTTTGAGGTGAGGGACCGCCAAGAGTTACATCTGCAGTGGTTCAACAC
This sequence comes from Bathynomus jamesi, assembly GCA_023014485.1. Classification (NCBI taxonomy): domain Eukaryota; kingdom Metazoa; phylum Arthropoda; class Malacostraca; order Isopoda; family Cirolanidae; genus Bathynomus; species Bathynomus jamesi. Next base: position 76,514 of record JAJOZX010013669.1, on the reverse strand, counting down.
TTAAGTTGTAACATTAGGGTGTGTCAATTTTAGTAAAGTCAACAATTCAAAAACTACTAATGCTCAAATGATGTCATATTATCTAGCAAACTTAGAAATATCTTTAGTGTTGTTTAAAAAAGCCATTTACCTACTTATACTTGACCATAAAGGTTTGAAATATAACCTAATTATGACTGTAGCATCGTATATCAATGTGTCATTGATATGTGTGGTCAACTTTGGTTATTTTTGGTGTGCAGTATGGTTTCTAAGTTTCACATAGTCACAAATGCTAGAGTTTTGATTGTGAATGCATGTGTTTTCCCTCCTTTTTGACAATTTTGATTACTTCGTAATGTAAATATTGTGTAATTCAAATTATTCGAAATGCTGTGTGTGACCCAAACTTTCTGTATATTTTGATATGATAGATATATGAAATTGTCATTACTTTGAATAATTAAGTCATGTACCTATAACAACACAACCTTTTATCTGAGCTTATAGGAAGATATTAAGAATTTCAATTAACTTAATTTTATGTAATCATAATCAGTAGGCCTATCCAAATTTTAATGACATTTCTTTTGTTCACAGGTCCACAGGATGAGTCAGAAAGAAATCAGAACCCGAAGCAAATCAAGTTGTCACTTAAATCATTTGATGGGGACTGGGAGGGAACTTCCCCCTGCTGAGCTGCCCACAGCCAGAGATCTGCTGAGGTATGGTTTGTTGAGGAGAGAGATGAGTGAGGAAGACAGGAGGAATTACCCAGTTAATGAACTGATTAACAACGGCATTGTTCCAGGGCTACTGGCTCAGTGGAGAAAGGCCAACGCTCTATTCACAGGATCTGTAATCAACAGTGAGGTCACGATCAGGGCTAAAGTGAAGGCACTGTGGGATGAGGCAGTAAAGGTGTCCATTGGCAATGTGAAGCCAGAGGTCAAAGATAGGTTCATGATGAAACTGGACAAACTGGTGGACATCCTGACCTGTCACTGTGTGATCAGGAGCTGCAGTGAGCTTGGGTGCAACCTTGTCTGCAACAGTGAGGTTCACATTGACTGCAGCTGCAGGAACGAGCAGAAGATACCAGTGCAGGAGCTTGCCTTCATTAAAGGTCAGAGAGAAAAGGTGGGAAGTGTGGGGGCAGGTTCTAGGGCAATTGCGTCCTGGTCAAGTGCGTCCCGGTCATTGGCGTCCCTGGACAATTGCGTCCCAGACAATTGCGTCCCGGACAATTGCGTCCCGGACAATTGCGTCCCGGACAATTGCGTCCCGGACAATTGCGCACTTCAACTACTATATGAAGTTTATTTATTAGAGAAGTGAATAGAAAGTTAGTATCGGAATTTCAAATATACTTTTCATTTTAACCTATTAAACTTGTTATATGTTCATAAGTTCTGTTCGAAACTGTTCTCTAAAACTTTATCCATCATCAGCAACATGATTGTCAAATTTTATGGGTTACGAAAATATCACAACTTAACCTAACTAATCGTCAAGGGCATACAGTTGACCTAACTGGGCATTCAATTAATCTAACCGGGCATTATATCCCATACAAAATTACAACAACAACCATACTCGTCCCTCGTCATTGGCGTCCCTGGACAATTGCGTAGGTGAAGTCACAATGAACTTTCTATTCACTTCTCTAATAAATAAACTTCATATAGTAGTTGGGGAAGTGCGCAATTGTCCGGGACGCAATTGTCCGGGACGAAATAAAACCGGACGCAATTGTCCAGGGACGCCAATGACCGGGACGCATTTGTCCGGGACGCACTTGACCAGGACGCAATTGTCCTGTCACCGTGGGGGCACACCAGATGGGTCTAGCTGATCACCCTGAGACCAGGAGACAGGAAGCAGTGCTGCAGAGACAGGAGCAGAGAAGGAAGGCCGAGGAGAAGAGGAGTCAGCCAAGAAAGAAGAGGAGTTGAGGGAGGAGTCACTGCTGGAGATGGAGTTGGAGGAGACTGGAGATATACTGGAGGCAGGGAGGAGAGAGGAGGACGAAGACTTCATACCAGAGGCTGCGACAACTTCTTCCTTGTCTGTGGCTAAGAAGAAGAAATACAACACTGAAGATATCACCAACATAGCTCTGGCTAGTTTGAGACATCACACTGGGCTGAGAGAGACTGCAGAGATTGCCACTGCTGCCTGGATTGATGCTGGTTTTATCACAGAGTTTGACACAGCACTGGTGATTGACCACAACAAGATGAGGAGGGCTCAGGAGAGACTGACTAAGGAGCTGGTCAAGAAGTTTGATGAAGAGATTAAGGAAAATGGCATCACCTGTATCTTCTTTGATGGGAAAAGAGATGACACCAAAGTGATGATGGAAGCTGAAGGCAGTGACAGGCATTTTCCTGGCCTCATTAAGGAAGAACACTACACAGTGTGCAATGAACCAGGTGGGAAATATTTGTGGCATTTTGTGCCAGAGGAAGCTGCAGAGGAGAGAAGTCATGCTGAGGTCATTGCTGATTATCTGGTAAACTGGCTGAGAGAGAGAGAGAGAGAGAGAGAGAGAGAGAGAGAGAGCAGACCAGACCCTTTTGGCCATAGGAGGTGACAGTACTAATGTGAATACTGACTGGGATGGAGTAGTAATGCATTATATGGAGGCCAAGCTTAGCAGGAAGTTGGTGTGGATTGTCTGTGACTTGCACACTGGGGAGCTGAGTCTCAGACACCTTGTGATTGCACTGGATGGCAAAACATTGAGCAACAACAAGTGGTCTGGGCCCCTAGGGAAGATGTTAGACACTGCCACTGAGCTGGAGATCAACCCAAACTTCACGAGGATCACTGTTGGTCTTCCTCTACCCCATCTCAGTCAGGACGTAGTTAAGGACCTCAGCACAGGCCAATCATATGGCTACAGAATCATCACTGCCATCAGATCGGGAGAGGTACCTCAGAGTCAAGCTCTCCTGGAGATTGGGCCAGTCTGTCACAGTAGGTGAGTCACCACGGCTCTAAGGTTCTGCAGATTGTGGGTTCCCAAACATGGGCTGAAGGGTAGGAACCTGAAGAATCTGAGGATAATTGTCGAATTCATAGTGGGAGTCTACATGCCAAACTAGTTCAACATCAAGTCAAATCACAGCTGGGTGGAGGGTCCCAGGCATGTACTGTACCAGCTGGAGCTGCTCAGAAGTCAGGAGGAGGAGGTGATCGGAATAGTGATGTCTACAGTGAAGAGATCAGCCTGGTATGCACACTCTGAGGCTGTGCTCCAGGCCATGCTGTGCAGTGAGGTGGAGGAGGAAAGGAGGGAGGCAGTGAAGAGGATACTGGAAATCAGAGGTGAAGGAGACGAGGACACACAGGTAGGAGACTGCAGTGTCAGACCCAGGAAGACTCCTGCCATCAACCCAGATGCCACCAAACTCTCGGAGCTTATTGACTAGAACTCTGGCGTGACTGAGCCTCCTCTGACCTGCTCCCTCACCACTGCTGCAATCAAGGAGTTTCTGGATAGACCAGTGGAAGTTCCTGCATGGCCCTCACACACACAGTCAGTAGAGAGGTGTGTAAGGATGACAACTGAAGCAGCACAACATGTTTACTCACAAGAGAGGAGGGAGGCGTACATCAGTGGCCAGTAGGGAGCTCATGTCCAGGAACAAGAGCAAGGCAGACATGGCATCCTTGGCAAAGTTCAAGAAACCTATCTATATTTCTAAGTTTTAATATTGAAATACAATCAAAATGTCTTTAATTGTATGTAATGTATGTAAAAATGTAGTTGTATACAAAAAAAGAAATACTTGCAAAACTTGCTGATTTTTCGTAAACTTCAACTTCAAATATAAGTAGATAGGAGTGGTCAAATCTGGATTTTACAGCGACATTTCGATTTACCACATAAAAAAATACCATCATTTGGTCACTAGTAGTCTTTGAAAATCTAAAGATTTCACTTTGCTCCCTAAAATTGACACACCCTATTGTAACATGGAACTTATTAATACAAAACATTTATATGCATTTATGATGCTGCCTCAATACAAAACATTCTTCATTTCTAAATAATATTTCTCTCAGTGACTGTTTATTACCACAGTACGGGGCTCCAATAAACCTTAGCCCCCCCGCCCATGGCCTAAACCATTAGAGGTACAGTAAAACTAAACATAACCTTACAAAGATAATTTAATCCTGCATTTAATGAGAAACAATTAAAACTTGGTGTTCCCGCCATTGGCTTCCAAGACAGCCTGAATTCACTTTGGGTAGCTTGCCAAAAGTGACGTGAATAGATCTTGATCGTTACGCAAATTTGCTAAAACAGTTTCAATGTGTTGCGTCATTGTATCCTTCGAAAATCGATTTGCTGCAGGTTCTTGAAACAAGAGACATTCAACCTTGTCCTTTATAACTGATCCAATTTGTTCACAGACGTTCAGGTCAGGAGAATTTCCTGGCTATTCTTCATTTCCAAAGAAATCGATCTCATGGTTCCGCAACAACTGTTGAGTGGCTAATGCCTTAAAGCAGGGGGCCTTATCGTGCAGAAGTGTGACCTGATCGACATCCATAACATTGTTTGGGTTTCTTAGAAAAGGAATGACATGCTGGGATAGAATAATATCACGAAAATAACTGTCCATCCCAACTTTGACCATTTGGCCTCAGCACCCACATGAGCTTCTTTGCAGTGAACAAAACAAACACACCAACACAGTCTGGACTTTTTAATAATTCGCGATAATGTTCATTGTCATCGATTTCATCTGGTGTTGTGGCCCACACTCGATCATTTTGGTAGTTAGGCCGACGTGTTACGTAAACAAAAAATTCATCGGAGACAGCTAAATGCATGAAATCATCCACATCCCAATCTTCAAGATAATGGGCAAACCACATTCTGTCATCGATGTTAAGTTGAGTTTTTCTTGGCTTTGGAAGTTCATGCCAAGGCTTTAAACCTAGCCTATGACGGTACAGTCGAATGATCTCGCCACTAACGATCTTTCCTCTCAACACTTCGATCTCTCTAGAAAGTTTAGCACAGCTGTTTTTCCGCTTACGCGTACCGCTTTCAATGATGTCCTTTGTTTCCTGAGAGTGGCAAATTTAAGCGCCCAGATTTGGTTGTATCCATTTCACATTCATCCAAAGTTTTATTCCAATTTCTTTTGACGAAGTCCTCACTTCTTCGCAACTTTTTGGCTTTTATTCCAATTTCTTTTGACGAAGTCCTCACTTCTTCGCAACTTTTTGGCAACCAATGAACGTGTTATAAAGGTGGCTCCAGCATCACGAGGTTCCCGAAATGTTATTGCTCGTATGCGATCTATCACAAGTTGCCTCTCCGAATCACCAATTAATTGAGAAGCCATTATATTATCACTTTATCAGCTAGAGTAATTTTAATACCTGCAATAAATAAAGAATTTTATATATTTTTATAATCACTAAAAACTATTTCGATATAAGTAAACATGTAAGCTGCAAATGGGGGGGGGGGGCTAAGGTTTTTTGGCTTACATATCAGGCTTATACATCAGTGTTGCCAATTTAGAAATAACATTTGCTCCGGATATAACAATACCATACCAGTAGTATCCATTCAGCTGTCGTCCATTTGCTAATTGGAAGATATTCTAAGCAGTGACGTATGAAACTTAGATACCCATTAATCTGGTAATGTTTAATGTTATTAAAATTTAATATGCATCAAAATATTGTTTTTTTCATTCATAAACCGCCTATATATGTACAGGGTGTCCCAGAATTAACTATCTATTTCAATGAAATCGGACAAATTTTTTAAACACACTTTTATTTATGTTTATCATGTTTATTTAATATGTGTTAAAAATGTATAAATTTCTAAATTTTTTTCATAATTTTATTTTCATAATTTTGTCATAGTTTTTCATAGTTTTATTTTCATTCTCTTTCAGAACCCTATTAATAATGAATACACAAGAACGCATCTTTGTTGTAACATCCCGTATCAAAGGAATGCAATGTAATGAAATCAGAGAAAAATTTACAAGAAGATTCCACAGACCGGTCCTACAGACAAAGCGATTCGTGAACTTGTGAACAAATTTAAAAGAACTGGATCCGTACACGACGAGGTGGGAAGAGGACGCCCAAGGACAGCACGTAACAGTACCGAACAGGTACGACAATTGTTTGAGGATGAACCAACAACTTCGGTTAGGGAGGCCGGTCGAAGACTCAACATATCCAAGACAACAGTTCATAGAATCTTGCGTTCGACACTGATGAAAAAGGCTTATCACATTCAAGTAAATAAAGTTTTGACTTATGATTTATAAATCTATTTGTTTTTGTATCATAACTTAGTAATAAACACAAAATTATGTCAGTTTTTATTAAATTTGTCCGATTTCATTGAAATAGATAGTTAATTCTGGGACACCCTGTATTTATATAGAGTATATCAGGTTTTTGCTCTGTCTTTGTTATAACAAAATAATATCTGAATCTATGTTCACTATTAAATGTAAATAAATAAATAAATAAATGAATCAATTTAGAATTTGCTCAGGGCGCAATAATGCCTACCAACGGCTCTGTTTTTATACATCGTTCAGGATGAAAGGCTTGCCAATACCATGAACACTGTCATCACGTCCGAAGGTTTTTTTTTAATTTTTTACAAGACTAGTTTTTATTCACTTCATTGACATCCCCCTTGTTAATATATATATATATATAATATATATATATATATATATATATATATATATATATATATATATATATATATATATCCCCTTCTTGAATTTATATTTAATTATTCATTTATGTTTCCTTAGTCATATGTAAACCAGAGTGATGAATGGAAATAATTATGTTCTCAAGACATTTGGCAATGAGTCAACCAACCAATCAGCGCTCGCTCACTCCAAGATTCATTCATAAAATGTTACAACCGTTTGTAGTACACACAACATATATATGCCAGGTGTCGCTATCTGTTCTCAAGCGTGTCCTACGAATAATGAGCGCAACTGTAAGGATCAGAATGCAGGGTTGAGAAGTTAGGTGAAGGTTTAGCCTTTTTATGAATGGCTTTTGGAAACTTTTAGTTTTGAGGTTTTGAAAGGATAACAAAGGACTATTGGGACAATTAAGCAGAATTAGCAATTTGGTTAAAAACTATATTTTGATATTTTATGTTTTGGAATTTGATACAGTATTTCGGCACATGTTGAGTTCTTTGTACAAATTTTAAGGGAGAAAACTTTATATGGGAGGTGAGAATATAAACATCCTGTATATGGTATAAGAGGCGCCAAAGTCCCTATCTATTTCAGCGAAAACGTAGCAAAAAGGGTAAAAATTCAATAACAATATAATAGAAGGCATACTGTACATTTAATGAATACTTAAGCATATGATTCTACATGAGCACCATCAGTATCTCTACAGAGTTCGAATCTGTCAGCAGCATTGCGGAACACATTTTGGAGCATAACAGGGGTTATTTTTGTAACTGCTCTTACGATACGAGCACGTAAATCTTGCAGATCTGTAACCCTCATTTGATAGACGTTTGATTTGATAAAGCCCCATGCAAAGAAATCCAAGGGCGTTAGGTCAGGAGATCGAGCCGTCCAGGGCCTCCACGTCCGATCCACCGATTTGGAAATCGTTCATTTAGGTACTCCCGAACAATGTTTGCGTAATGACAAGGTGCCCCATCTTGTTGAAAGACGACGGTGTTTAAAATGCCATCTGAATGAAGCTGAGAAATTTACGTGCTCGTATCGTAACAGCAGTTACAAAAATAACCGCTGTCGTGCTCCAAAATGTGTTCCGCAATGCTGCTGACAGATTCGAACTCTGTAGAGATACTGATGGTGCTCATGTAGAATCATATGCTTAAATATTCATTAAATGGATGCCTTCTATTATATTGTTATTGAATTTTACCCTTTTTGCTACGTTTTCACTGAAATAGATAGGGACTTTATAAACACCCTGTACAGTATTTATATAACACTTCGTTAATCGGAGTTTTTACTCAAATACTTCAAGGGGTTAATTTGTAGAGTTTGAGGTCAGAATTTATATTACTAAAAAGAGAAAAATGTAAAGATTCGAATTACAGTATATAATGTTTTTTCAATATACAGGGTGGCGCAAAAGTCACGCACCATAGCAATTTTCAGTGTTGACTATTATTTTTGTTATTTTAGGTAGGGGATGGCTACGAAATTAACAATAGACGAGAGGGTGAGCTTGGTTTTAATGTAGGGAATACCAGGTACTACAAATCGATGAATCGGTACAGAATTAAAATCTGTACCGATTCATCGATTTGTAGCGTGGATCAGTGCTTAAAGCCTATAATCAGTGGCGGATTTAGGGGGGGGCGAGTAGGCCATGGCCTACGGCCCCGCGCCTGTGAGGGCCCCGCGCCCTCACATATAATTATAATGTTGGATTCCACTATAAATAATACAATTGATTAATGATTAGTGATAATTATGGTATCACTCTCTTTGCTGGCGGGAGTTTAGTTCTATTCAGGCCGCTGTGGAGTGCACATGTGTGTGTGTTTAGTGGTAAGTAATGGTAAAAGTCGTATCTCGAAAAAGTCGCCAGTCAATAAATCGGGATGGGGGAGTTTTAGTCAGCTTTATAATAACATAAATAAGTTGAAAAATGTTAAATTAATGTAATTAATTTTTTTATATGAAACGTACTTAGGCTAGGTTAGGTCAGTTTAGCTTAGATTTCATAATAAATACATTTTATACATATTTAAGGAAAAAGTCGCCACTGGTGGGGGCTGGCGACTTTTCCCATAAAGCGACTTTTTCACCCGAACAACTGTTTAGTGTCTGTATTTAATTAATTAATTAAACTGTATTAATTAATACTAAACCGAGGGTCAAGTGTAAATAGTTTGTTTTTTATGTTTTTATGTTTCAGGATAAGGCAGTGAGGCTGCACTGAGGCACAATGGAGAAATCAACAAGTCGTGATCGTGATCAAGGGAGGAAGTATAAAGCTGGCTCTGTTAAACGACAAGAAAAGGCAGACGTAAACCAAAGAGTAAAAAAACTACCAAAAATAACTCAATGGTTGACATATCCAACAGTATCTGAATCTGCAAAATCACAAACTCAAACTGAATCCGGTCAAACTGAATCTGAATCAGTAGAGACACCAATTACGCCTGAAACAACTGGAGAAGCCACAACTAGTACTGAACCTAGTGTAGTTAGCGCAATTGAACCTGAACACAGTGACAGTGAGGAGACACAAGAGGAAGTGAAAGTTATGAATACCGGTACTGAACAAGGATTTGAAACGGATCTTGGATTATGGCCTAAAATAATTACTGAAAATGTGTGTGACTATTGGTTGAAAAAGGGAAGCGCAGAATGTCGACACTGTGATGGTGACTTCAAAGAGTCAGCTGTGAAAGAGCTAAACAGAACCCGTCATTGTACAAAGACATTATTCACTCGAACTCATTCATTATCTGGCCAAGAAATTAATCTTAAATGGCTCTGTTACTCTAAAACAACTGGTAAAGTGTATTGTTTTGCTTGCAAGCTTATGTCAAAGGTGGAAAGCTCATTCACAACTGGCTTCAATGGTTGGAAGAACGCTAGGTATGTCATAGAATCTCACAGTAGGTCAGATCAGCACAGGAAAAGTATGGTCGAAATGATATATCGAAAGACTGGGGTGCCCGTATTGACTCTAATCTAGTACAACAATATGAAAGTGAATGCGAGTACTGGCAAGCAGTATTGAGGAGGTGTGTAGATGTTTTAAAGCTACTTTGCGAATGCGGGCTAGCCATTCGAGGTAAAGATGAAGTAATTGGATCAGTACACAATGGAAACTATCTTGGGATTCTAGAGCTGCTGAGCACATACGACAGTTTCTTGGCAGCACATATCAAGAAACACGCAAACAAAGGTAGTGGTCATACTTCCTACTTGTCCCATGTCATTTCTGAGGAAGTCATTGGAATAATGGCAGAAAAGGTTATGTACTGCCTACTACAGGTCCAGTTGAAAGGTTTTTGCAGTTTATTCCATGCTAAGCCACACTGGCAGAGATATTGCTACAACTGTTCTTGATTTTCTTAGAGAAGAACATTCCAGTTATCGACTGCCGAGGACAGTCCTATGACAATGCCAGCAACATGTCTGGTAAATATCTGGGGACCCAACAGATAATCAAGAATGAGTGTAGTGAAGCTGAGTACATACCATGTATGGCTCATTCCTTAAACTTGGTGGCTAAGTGTGCTGCAGAAAGCTGTCCTGCTGCAGTGTCATTGTTTGCTCTGGTACAAAATATGTACTCCTTTCTTGTTGCATCTACTTATCGTTGGAGGAGACACCGTGAGGTACTAGAGACTAATAAAGATAAGAAGTTGAAAGTTGATAAAATACTTTCAGACACTCGTTGGTTAGCACGAGCAGATGCTGTAGCTGCTCTCAGTAGAGCACACAAAGAAAACATCATTGTTCTGGAAGAGTTATTCTCAGATCAGAATCAGCCAGCTGAAGCAAGAGCTGAAGCAAGTGGTCTTCTCAAAGGTTTGAAAAAACTTGAAACAGTGATTCTTCTTGAAGTTTGGGATACAGTATTGGAAAGGTTTCAGAGTAGCAGTATCCAGCTGCAAAAATCTGGGCTCTCCCTCAACACAGCTGTCACACTGCTAGAGTCTCTCTTACAATTTGCTAAAGACCTGAGATCCCAGTTCGATGACTTTGAAGCAAAAGCTATGGCTAAGTGTGATCCCTGTGATGTGACGAGTAATGATGCATACTACGCCGACACGCAGCGTATTAGGAAGCGCAAGCGTCACCACGATGAACTAGACTCCGCGGAGGATGTTATGCTGACAGGGAGAGACAAGTTTAGAGTGACTGCATTCTTGCCCATCATTGACAAGCTCTGTGCTGCCCTACAACAACGCATTGCTGCTTACAGCGACCTTCGAGAGAAATTTGGGTTTTTATCAGAAATCTCAAACAAAACGAACACTGAGCTTAAAGCATCTGCTGAAAAGCTTGTGTCTTCATATCCTAAGGACTTGGAGGCTGGATTGGAGTCGGAGCTTTTGCAGTTTGCACACCTTATGAAATCCATTCCAAGAGATTCACCTGAAAGTGCTCCTTCATCAGGTGGTGCAAAGGCTGCAAAAAGTCCTGAACTAGAAATGTATGAGATAATTCACAGACATGACATGGTAGAAACATTTGCTAATGTTGAAATTGTATTACGACTCTATCTCTGCATGTTTGTCACAAACTGCACTGGGGAGCGATCATTCTCCAAGATGAAACTAGTCAAGAATTATCTAAGAAACACCATGGGGCAGGACCGTTTGTCTTCACTCACCCTGTTGAGCATTGAGCATGAGATATTAAGGGTGCTTGATTTTACTGATGTCATCAAACAGTTTGCAAGTAAGAAGGCTAGAAAAAAATCTTTTTGACTGAGAAATAGTTAAGTGTACCTTACAAATTGCCTGCAATAAACAAAACCCACTCATTGCATCATTTGCATGTCAGTCAAGTGGTATTCTCTTTAGTTAATGGTGTATTATTATAGTTATTTTTTGTTAATGGTGTATTATTATAGTTATTTTTTATTGTTAAGCTTCAAAAAAACAAATGTGTAATGTTCAACTATGAAATGGTCATTTGGCTAATTAATTATCAATAAATTGAATATTGTTTAAAAAGTAAATTTATTTTAACGCTTCGCTCGCCCATTGATTTGAGGGCCCCGTAAGGTCACCACTGGGGGATGGGGGTGTAAATCTTCATTTCAGTTAATTAAGCTAGCTTTGCGTAGTTTGGGGCCCCGCACTCCAACCGGCCTAGGGCCCCGCGCACCTTAAATCCGCCACTGCCTATAATGATACTGAACGTCCAATAAATAAAGATATACGAAGGCCCGTGTATACGAGGGCACGTGTTCATAACAGAACTGACTTTCATAAATTTATAAGTTCAGTGTAAGTTGCTTATATTTTTGGGTGAATTTGAGGTTTAAATACGGTGTTGATAATTTTATTTACCTTCAAAAGATTACATATACAATATTAGAGAAGACATTTTATGACCTGCCGCGCTTTGTAATATTATTTATTAGCCCTTAATCCCTACCCATTAAGTTACGCCAGCACTACAGCGTACACTTTCTTATAGTGCAATATCGTGCTATATCTAGATCTACTCACGCAATTTTGACGTAATGTTCACGAAACATACTTAAAGGGTGTCCCAGAAGTCTTGGAGGGGTTTTATTTGGCTATAAATTTTTTGTTTGGGGATCAAATAAAAAAAGGTTTGTAACACTTGAAAATATATTTATTGCGATTTTAATTACAAATTTAATATCTGGTGAAAATCTTCATTTTCACTGCGTAAATCTAAAATCGCATTAGCTATGTTATCCGACTCTGAAGATCTTGTGGCTTAATTTCTTGAGAAATTTGAATTTTGTACGGGTAAAGATTGATATCCTCTCTTAAAATTCAATGTAAGGAACTTCTTGAAATGTTTAATTCCTGGCTGCGTCGTCGGACTGATGTGGATTTTCCTCAACGCTTTCACGAACCATCTCAACCCGAGTTGGACTTCGGCTTGTCCGAGGACGCCCAGTCCGTCGTTCGTCTTCCCTGACCCCTTCCCATACGAAATTTAGCGACGTACCGTCGAACAGCTAGATCAGAAGGAGCAGAACGTGTATTGAATTTTAATCGAAAAGCTCTTTGAGCGGCAACGATGGGGGTTGTTTGTCAAATAAAGTTCCACAATAGCCACTCTTTGTTGCACTGTCCAGGATTCCATTTTCATTAATCGCAGCAAGGGTACTTTAACTGAAAAATAAAAATAAATAAATTAATCAAAAAAGAAAAAAGTTATAGCCAATTAAAAAAAACCTCCAAGACTTCTGGGACATCCTGTATATTCACGTTCGTAAGTGTCAGATATTGAAAACGTAGACTGAATAATTAGTAAATAGTTCAACATGGAGTATACATATGGGACAATGATAACAGTACTTTCTTTCAATGATGTGTTTTCAACGCTACATTTCGGATGAGCAGGGCTGCCGAGAGAGCGGGGAAGCCGGGTTAAATCCCCGAGGCCCGGGCCGCTAGGGGACCCGAGAAAAGCAGTTAATCGAATTAAATGGAACGCTAAAAATAAGTACGTAGAGCAAAAGTGTTATAGACAGGGGTATGCTGGGACCGGTTCGGTCCAGTTCGCCCGAACCGGTTGTTAAATTTTGATTGGATCACCGAACTGTTTGTTTGTTGACAAAATGACAGCCAGGCTTTTATGTACAAGTCATTTCAATTTGAAGCAAGTTACTCAAAGTCAGTTTCACTGTGAGGACCTCCCAGCACTTTTTGATTTACTGAAACCAACATCTTGGAAATATGATGAAATCTTATCACCATGGCTGGAAGGTGAAAAAAAGATAAGGCAGTTGAATGAACTCATAAAATTTGAAATTGACATCAATGACTTTCGGGATTTTGTTGATTCAAATGTGGAATCAAAGAATATTCCTCTTCCACTTACCATTGCTAAAACTAAGAAAATAATGAGCACAATTGCTATTAGCAGCGCGGTAGCAGAACGAGGCTTTAGTGTTATGAGCGATATTGCGAAAGCGGAAAGAAGCAAACTTTGTTAATCATATTTCCAGTCTGCTGACAATAAAAATACTAGGAAAGCCTGTAGCAGACTGGGATGCTGTGCCATATGTAAAGATTTGGCTAAGAAGTCATCGTCAAGCTGATGATACGAGAGTTCATGAGAAAACTGATACTCAATCATCGCAGAACGAACTGGCTATATGGAAACTTCTTGAATGAGACAGCATGATTGAGAAGGTAAATTTATATCTAAATTTTCTTTAATTTTTTCAGGATTTTATAGAAAAATATAGATAGTATCACAAGCAGTGGTCGTTTCAATATTTATTTATTTTTTGATGAAAAATTAATTTATTTTTAGATAATTATGTTATTAGTGAGTATAAAGAATGTTAAATAATTTCTGGCAAAATGTTACAAAATGCTGTTTGGAAAAGCTAAAATGTGTTGGCTTCCGGGGCTCCGCCCCCGGACCCCGCTGGGGAAGCTCCCGCTCACCCCAGCCCTCCTAGCTTAATGACTCGCGCCATTAGCGCTCGCCGATTTACACCCCTATCTGTATCAGAACCGGTTGTTAAGAAATTGGCAGCATACCCCTGGTTATAGATATTATTAATCGATAAATAATCGATAACTGTGGAAAATACTTTCCTACGCAATAAATAAATTTGAGAATAAGTTATTTTATAATTATACAATGCCAGATCCGTGCGCTTCATCTCCCCCCTCCCCCACTCTTTCCAGTGACCAGATATCCTCCCCCAAATTTCACGGTGGGAGAGGCCTCTGCCGGAAATTCTTCCGACAAAATTCTATACGAAGATCATGTGTGCGTGTGTGTGTGTACCACGCCTACACACACACACACACACCTTGCATTGCAGTATATCAATATTAATCTGCATATCAAAGTATTCAATTCTTGTTTTTTACTGCATTCATGATTTAAAACTCGCAATATTATATTCATTGATATTTCTATTTATACTTCAATTATTTCAACAATTTATATACCAAATTTTATATACACACACACACACACACACACACACACACCACACACACACACACACAGGCCCACCGAGAAGGCGGGGATACCGTGGAAAAATCCCCTGGGCTCGGACCTCTACGGGGCCCGGAAAGATGGGGATAAAATCTAAAAATATTAATAAAGCAATTGATTAAATAACAGAGGGGAAATATAATTAATGAACATACATTTTATAGAGATCATCATAGTCAAACTGAAACAGATAAAATATTATCCGCGATCCACCAATGCCCAAGACCGACTGACAGATCTGGGAACCCTTGTAATTGAAAGCCAGTTAGCCCGTACTTTAAATTTCATCAGAATCATTTACCACTTCGCTAGAGAGAAGGCAAAGAAAGTACGCTTCTAATTACGAAAATCTTGCAGTAAACAATTGTCTTGCCTGCATGGACTGGTACTGCATTTGTAAATTGTATGGTAATAGAATTAATATAATTGACTCGAAAAATAAAATGGTCATCCCCCCCGAGTTGTTTATTCATACTGTATGTTTTGAATAGTGACTTGGACATATAATCAGTTTGCTCGTTATGTACACAAAAACCCTCCATAATAAAATACTGAGTAAACAGGAGGGCCCATATACCAATCCTTACCCGCCCTGCGGATGAGACTTCGGTGCTAATATTAGGTTGATTGGCACTCAACTCGATTCACAAATAGAGAATCAATGTTGTCGATGCGTAATATTCAAATATAAACACAAAAAGAAATGAAATAGCAGTAATTCTAGGAAAACAAAAAATATACTGGCGGTATATATATATATATATATATATTATATATATATATATATATATATATACACACACACACACACCTTGGTTAACCTGAATTGTTAATTCTGACGAACGTCAAGCTTGTCACGCCACCTTATACTGTATATATAAATTGATTGAAGGGTTTGTTCTTGGGGAACCGTAGGTTAGTAAGGAATAAGAGGACGAGGAGATGGTACATGTTTATTTAAAAATGTTTCGGAAATTTCAATTTCCATCATCAATGCTAAAATTATAAAATCAAATACAGTATAAAAAAAAATTGAATAAATATGATAAACAGAAACTTGTACAATATATTTAACTAACCGTGTGATATTAATGGTGTATTTACAGTATATATTTAAGTAATTAAAATTAAAAATAAGATAATATAAAATATAGAAGAGTGATCAAGTCAAAATATAAAAAATTAAAAGTTAACAAAATTGAGAAGTGTCTTACCAGATTATTATTGGGATGAGGGGACTAATTGAACAGAAGAGGGTTGGGGAATGATTGGTTGTTGAAAGGAATCCATATTAGAAAAGTCGGGGCCAGACGGAGTGATGGGTTTCTTCTCGGTGGTAAGATATGACAGTTTATCTGGCTATGTTTAAGTTAAAGGCAGAACTATAGTCGTTGAGGGTTGGTTTAATACTGAGGATTTATAGGGACTCTAGAATACGGAGGTCGGTTAGATGGTTGGGTGAGTTAATAATTTTGAAGTTGGAGGGAAGTAGTGGGTGGTTGTGAAGGTGGCAGTGATCCCTTATTGCTGATTTGGAAGGTTTATTTAAGGCTGCGATGTTCTGGTAGAAATACCGCGATGCTCGTCCACTCTTGTTTGATAGTGGCGAATGGTGCTGCCAACATAGTTCACTTTGCAGCGAACACAGTTGAAAACGTAGATGGTGGACGATACAAAGGACTGGGGGTTTTTTCTTTGTGGTTGAAGTATGATTTGATGCTATTATTGTTGGTGAAAACGAAATGAAAGTTAATTTCGGGGTAAAGCGGGGTGAGTAGGAGGCGGAGTTCTGGGAGTATTTTGTGGCTGATATGATCATAATCGGGAAAGAAAAAATATTGTACATCTTTTTTAACGGTGGGGACTTTAAGGTGGGGAGGTTGATAAATATTATTAAGAAAATTTCTGGTTAAAAATTGTAATAGATGTTTTGGGAAGTTGTTGTTAATACCGATATTATGAATGAATTCTATTTAGTTGTGGAGGGATAATTACGAAGAGCAAGGTTGGTTGGCCTGCGCGGTGGATTAAGATTTTGATGCTGTTTATTTTATATGGTGAAGGGGTGTGGCTTAGATAATTAGTACCTAGGCCTGTGTATGTGGGTTTTCAATATATGGAGGTGCTGAATTTGTTGTTATATTTTGTTATTGTTACATCTAGGAAGATTAGGGTGTTATTGGATTCGTCTTTTTGGTGAACTTGATGTATTTGTGTTGGGAATTAAGATAGTTAAGAAAAGGGGGCGGGGGCGTGGTTGGCATTGTGAAAAAGGAGAAAGGTGTCGTCAACGTATCTTTTATACAGGTGTGGTTTGTAGTGGGTGGGGCAATGGAGTAACCAGTTATCTTCATGGTGACTGAGAAAAATGTTGCCTAAAGTGGCACTTAAGGGGGATCCCATAGCTAGTGAGTCGGTTTGTTGATAGAGTTGTTGATTAAAAAAGAAATAGGTGTCTGAAGCGGCAAGCGTTGCAGTTTGGTGAATCGTTAAATTAAGGACTGTGTTCAGATTGTTGATCCCAGGGGCGTACCTAAAATATTTGGCACCCCGGGCGGATCCTTCCTTTGGCACCCCCATAAATAATTTTAAAATTTAAACACAGAAAAATATATTATGTTTGCAAGTAGATTTTTAAACAGTACAGTACTGTCATAAGCAAATTGGAAATAAGAAAAATGCAGGACATTAAAAATTCAGTGAACAGGTAATACTGCATTTTATTTTATACAAAAAACACAGGAAATCCAGTCTCAACGCTCAGCCTATTCTTCAAAGGTAAATAGAGAGGATTCACAGTCTCTGCTTTCGAGCCTTAATTTCTGCAAATTGATCAATGACCTCATCAAAATTCACCTTCTTTGCATATTCATGTTCAATTGAAAGTAAGCCAGATTTGTCAATCTTGTCTGACTCATGGTCGAGCGAAAGAAATTTTTTATCAATTTCAATTTGGAAAAAACTTCTTTCACATGAAGCAATAGACACACAGACAGTCAAAAAGAATCTCAAATACAGTGACAAGCTTGGCAAAGATTCACAAAAATCCCATTTTTACAATAAACTCCAGAAACTGTAATGCTGTCCATTTCTTTGCCTCTTCAACGCTGATTTTGGCAGCTTCCAAATACCTCCGAAGTAGTCCAATTTCCACACTGATATCTTCAGAGAATTCATCGAAAATCTGAGTCAAATTTGGAATATACTTCCAAAGTTCTTCTTCTGTTGCAACAACCAAAGTGTTTGGCTGAATAACAGCGAAGATTGACAGAATTTGATCCATTGCCTTAGAACGAATCTCCAATTCTTGATGAAAGCGATCAAGACATTCAAACATAGCCCTTTTTACTTCCTCTGGCAATGTGAGACCAGCATTCTTTGCCATCTCTCCTGGCATCCTTTTTCGGAGCTTTACTCTCCCTCTTCTCTCCATAGAAATGTCCATTTCCTCACACTTTGTAGTCGCATAATAAATGGCCCTCTCCACAATTTCATTGCGCTGATCTTCAAGAAACAGTTTTAGAGCTTGGAGCTTCACACAATGCACTTTTCAAGGGTGATTCCAACTGTTTGCAAATACTTTTGTGTGAGATTAATTTCTTCCAGGACTTCACATCAGAAAGAAAGGTAACTCAAAAAAGAGAAATCACATACAGCAGACAGCAAAATCTGAGCTGATCCTCTTGTGTCCACATTTTCTTTGGGATCGCACAGTACTTCAAGGGTTGAGGTCAGCTTTTCAAAATTTGCCTTCACTGGTTTCACAGCGTCATAATGAACACTCCATCTTGTCTGGGAAAGTCTTTTGACTATCATGCCTACATTCTCCATCAGCACTTCCCATCGATGAGTTGAGACTGAAAAGAAGGAATAGACTCTCTCCAAGGTTCCAAAAAAAGACACACATGAAGAAACGCTTCCAAATGAGTGCACTCCGCAAAGGTTGAGAGAATGATTTGCACAAGGCACAAACAAAGCCTTGGGATTAATCTCTCTGATCTTTGACTGAACACCATCATAAATCCCAGCCATAGTTGCAGCAGAGACAATTAATTATCAATGCCAATGCATTAACACTAATTCAATATACTGTAGTATGGTATAACGCTAGCTATTATAATTGATATCATTATTTAATAAGCAGTAAGCATTAACAACATATTAAATATACAATGATACTACACTGGACATTGTTGAACTTGACTAAGCCAATAAGCATTAGTACTAATTCAATATAGAATAGTACTGTAGTTGTTGATGTAAATCTGAAACGGTGTTTACTATATTAAGCATGTAAGCATTAACACATCTCCATGCAATCACATGATCACCCTCTCTGTCTTAACATCACCATGTAGTTGCATTAAAAAAAATCATGCAGTCATATCACCACCACCATCGTAAGATCACTACATAGTCATCATAAAAAACTCAGTCATACACATCATCGTTACTTCAGTAGTCATGGTTGTACGAAAAAAGTCGTCTAAAGTTCAGTGGAAAGTGTGACTTTCCTGTGTTTTTTTACTGATAACCAGTAGTCACAGGGACCACCATTCATAAACATGAGTTTCTATAACATCACGACGATGCATTTACCGGGTATTATAACATCACGACGATGCATTTACAAACACTTAAACATCACTATGATACCACATTGTCAAAAATTACTGGACAATGGTATAAGTACCATGATATTGTTATAAACACCAGCACTTTATGCTTTATCATAATTATTTAATGAAACATACCTCATGTATGTGGAGTCACAGTGTCAAGTGAACAAGACTTAGAATGTCAGTTGCAGCCAGCTGGCTATGCTCAACAAACTGATGACTAAAACGTCAACAAACGTTCGCCTTTCGATGTAATTTTTATCAAATATTTAATTTTTCGTTTGTAAATTTTGTATTGCCAATAAAAATACAAATTTATTTTATAGTGGAAATTAACATTAAGCTGTTGTAATACTTTGAACATTTTAATTTTTTTTTTCTTACTTTGGCGAATTTTTCATTTGGTTTGAAAACTTGTACTGGTATTTCAACTCTCCCGATGGCACCCCCCTCCTGGCTGTCACCCGGGGCGGACCGCCCCCCTCGCCCCCCCCTTAGTACGCCACTGGTTGATACAGATGTCGATGGCTTCTTTAATTGGTACGTTGGTGTAGAGCAGTGTTTCCCAACTTTTTTTTTTAACCATCGCCCCCTAACGGGTGGTTTTTTAACAAAATCTTAAAATCGCCCCCTAACGGGTGGTTTTTTAACAAAATCTTAAAATCGCCCCCCTTCCAACAGAAAATTAAACCAATGAAATATTTTCTACTTGAAATTTTTATTCAATGGGATCCTTGTGCTTGATGCTTTTTAACTAGAAGTTGAATGTCCGGTTTGATATTAGTGAGTTTGATTCTAATGTCTCCCCTTGAACATATATCAGTTCTATTTCTTTTCTTTGTTAAGATTTGATTTACTGCACTAAAACCAGTTTCAACCATATAAGATGTGGGAAAACACAAAAGAACTTTGGCTATTTCGCCCCATACTGTTGGATAAAGCAATTTAATTGTTTTTGAACACCACAATTCAGCCATTCCACCTTTTTCGAATTTAAATTTGCATTCTTCATTGCATTTTAAATCAATGAGTTCTTCATGAATGTTCTCATTAGCAGACTCAGCATCATAAGTAAACGGATCTAACATCCATGGCTCAACTTTGAAAGTAATAAATCAGAAAATCTGTTTTCCATACCAGCTTTTAATAAAAGCAGATGTTCAGAATAATTTTTAATGTCATTCTCGGTGAGACATTCATTAATTTCAGTTAACTCGGGCATGCTATGAAATTTTCTCAATAAATTGCTTTGAAAAATATCCAGTTTTTCAGTAAAGGCTTTTACTACGCGTTTGCAATCAATAAGCGTAACGAAATTTCTTTAAAGTTGAAGTGATACTTCGTTAAGTTTGCGAAAAATCCAAGCCATGTAGTATATATCGTTTTTGTGCTCATTGATCTCTTTTGCTAGTTTCGTGGCACCTTCTTTTTCGAGAAAACCAGTTATCATATCATAAAGACTTACAATTCTTGCTAAACAGTTGCCTTTCGAAAGCCATCGGACTTCTGTGTGTAAAAGAAGTCTAACATGCTGTTCATTATCAACACAAAATTTTATGAAAAGGAGATCATATTTGCTATTTGACTTTATTTTGTTTATGGTTCTAATAACTATATTAAGAGATTCATGAAGGACTGGACTAATATTTTTGGCAACCAGATATGTCGGTGTACAACACAATGTATCGCAACAATTTCAGGACAGGCTTTTTTTAGGTGGGCAACAAAGCCATTATGTCTTCCAACTATGGAGGGAGCACCATCGGTTGCACACGATATCAAGTTTTCAAGTGGTACTTATTTTTCATCAAACCATGATTTGACAGTCTCAAAAATAGAAGCTCCAGTGGTGTCAGTTGATAAAAATTTCACAAACAACATATCTTGCAATTTACTGTCACCATCAAAATAACGAACGTATGCCATTAGAAGGGCCTTGTTGTCAATGACTGTGGATTCATCCAACTGAATTGAGAATATCGTCTTTAATTTTTCAATAAGCAACTCTTCAATGCTAACTGATATCTCATCTATCCGTCTTTGAATCGAATTATTGCTTAATGGTAAAACTTTTAATAGTCCGGTTGCACGGGGTGGGAACCCTGCATTCTTTGTTATGAAGCAAATATTTACATATTTTGAAAGCTTATACCACCCCATTCAAGAATCCATCGGGTGTACACCTGACCCCCGCTTGACCTTTTCAATATGGCCGGCGAAACTGAAAAATCCCATATCCTGGTCAATACGTACTTAATGGATTTTGATGATCTGTGTCATTTCTAGGTTTTTTTAGGATGAGTCGATCTGGAGGGGTTGCAGATACTTTGGGAGTCCTTTTGACCCATATTCGTCAATACTCAAGGTCATTGGAGGTTAAACGCCCCTCGAAATAAGGAATATCCCATATCCCGGGCAGTCGTGGAGATATTTTGGTGATCTTACTGTCGTTTTTATGGTTTTGGGTGAGACTGTGTAGTTCTATAGGCACATGATAACAGTAGGATATCATTTTGCAACTCCATGGGTCAAGTCAAGGTCATTTGAGGTTAAAGTTTGGCCTTGAAATATGATAATGCCACAGTTGACATCACTGTATTTGCTTTATTTCAGTGACAATTTCTACAATCTAGCTAACTGCTGAGCACTTAACATCTTTTCTGCAGATAAAACCAGATCATAATGCTTAAATGACATAACCTACATTATATGGATATGGATATTCGGATATAAACCACAATTTATGCTGAAGTACAGGGCACAAGCATTCTATGGAAGGTTGCAAAGCTACAAGATATGACCTCGTAAGCAAAACAAAGCTCACACCTAGCTGGGGGATTGGCATTGACAACTTTGATGTAATTCACATTAGGTAACCATTTATTGGGGCAAATATCAAAAGACATGGTTGTGTCAGGATCGTCAGGATCATCAGTCTGCTCTTCGTTTGCGTTTTGGGTCAATGGATTGTTGCAATCCAAGCCATATGCAGAACATTGTGCAAGGGATTCCGCGTCCCATGCAGCCGCAGCGACTCCCCTGCATGCTGATTGTGATTCACACCCACATCTGATTAGCTTCAGAACTTCATCTGGTGCTAAGCACATTCCTTCACCAACTGCTTTTGGGATGAGAACTCTGTTTGTTTCGCCTCTCTCCCACCCATAATGCACAGGATCAAGTGGTGGTGGGTCACACTTTAGTGCATCGAGCCAGTTCGCCACAGTGTAGTGGGCTCTGAGCACAGTTTGATGAAAAGCTTCAGTTGTTGGTGGCAGAGAACATAGTTTGGGTGCAGCAGTTCCCGACTTCCCTGTCTTCTGAGCCCATACTCGCTGACGACACTCAGTAAGAGATGAGGATTTCTTATCCCCATAGCATGCAACAATGAATGCTGTTGCCTTTTTCTCGATATGGTCAAAGCATACATCAAGGGACCCCCAGCTTGTCTAGCTTCCGACCCTTCTTGGCTGTGGCAATGACAGTGGCTTTGCCGATGCCATGTATTGCTGCAACTGTGTCACAACCACTCAAAGCGTGTAGTTTGAGGATTTGTGGGATGATATCTTTGTGCTGGGTTACAGTTGCTCAGATGTCCACTGATTTTCTGCCACGCACTGGAGACTCCATGATCATGGGACAGCCTAGTTCCTTAAATTCATAGAAGTGAGTCAGCATGGCAAACACGTTTGTGTCATCACAAATGATGGAGATGCGGGCATCAGAATCTCTCAGCTTGAGCGATAGCGTGTTGTGTTATTATCACGTCAGCCTCTTCATGAGATAATGAGAGCTCCAATGCTGCTCGACTCCTGCCTCGCACAATGGAAGTCGGTATGGTCTGCCATCCTGTAGGGGTATCACATTCTCTCTTTTTCATGAATGCTGATAAATTCCGCTTAGACACAAATGGAAACACAGTTCTTGTGACAACAAAGGATTATTGCTCCATCTTCCAAGAGAGGCTCTAGTCTCGCTCGAACATCTGGCTGCCCTCTGATGTCGCTGCTCTCTATGATTTTCTGAATCCTCCCACAATTTGAAAGACCTTTCTGACCTCCAGGACAGCTACGCAGGAAATCCTTGAAGAAACATTCGTCTGCAGCTTTTGTAGAACTTAAAATAAGAATTTTGTTTACCCATTCTTCAGAGTACAAATCACATTGAAATAATTTATCCTCAGCAAATGAAAACTAAACAATGCTCACCTGGTATATTCTCCATATTCAGCAATCAAAAAACAATTTTGGAATCAGCACAACCAAGACGTCATTAAACCACCAGGTGGGCAGCACCATCATCAATAATCTCAACAACCTGAAAAAAATAAGAGGAATAATTAGACATATTGGAATTCACCTTACCATGGGGAAAATAATCCCTGCTTTCATTTTAAACCCTATAGAACTACTCAGTCTCGCCCAAAACCATAAAAACGACAGTAAGATCACCAAAATATCTCCACGACTGCCCGAGATATGGGATATTCCTTATTTCGGGGGGCGTTTGACCTCCAATGACCTTGAGTATTTTGACGAATGTGGGTCAAAACGACTCCCAAAGTATCTGCAACCCCTCCAGATCGACTCATCATCCTAAAAAACCCTAGAAATGACACCAAGATCATCAAAATCCATCAAGTATTGACCAGGATATGGGATTTTTCAGTTTCGCCGGCCATCTT
>JAJOZX010013669.1:0-47500 GCA_023014485.1 Bathynomus jamesi | reverse complement strand
CGTACACTTCATCCTTTTCCTGAAGCAGTTGCATCCAGCTGTCTTGCACTTTTTCTTGCAACCACAAGCAACAAGCTCCAAGCAGGCTTCAGGGATTGGAGGGTCTTCTCCACACTGGTAGGAGGCTCCCATCTTCCAACTTCCAGGCTGAAGTGTCCACCGGATCTTCAACATCTACGTGCTCTTTGTCAGCCTGGAGCCATGTTTTGGCCTGATAGTTTGCTCGCTTGGCGTGGAGCTCCACGGTATCCTTTGTCGGTGGGAGCATTTCCAGAGTCTTCTTGGCCTTCCCAAAAAGGTGAACTCTGGCGTCATCAACTGTGTGTTGTTCCGGGGTGCCATACAAATGACACACAAACTTCTCAACATCTGCGATATCCCCATCTCGACCAATGGCGTGCAGCAGGAGTGGGTGGTCACTGAACACCTTCCAACACTTCGTTTTTCCATGACCACTGAAGGACGAGACTGTCACACACCCGGTCAAAGCGTGGAAGCTGATCAGGTTGTCCCTGACTGGGGGCGACAAACTCTTGAATACATCGTGCACGGGGTAGCATTTTCGGTTATTGGCCGTTCCGCATAGCATCCACACTTCAGCGACCTTGGTGCAAACGAAGTGAATCAGCAGCACCATTACATCAGTATCTCTGCACACTACCAGTATTCGTTCATAGCCCTGGGACGCTGCATCACGAGTGAAGGATGAGCCTGGTGTCCGCCTCTTCATGGTTGCTATGCAGTGGAACGTCATGTCGCCTGGTTGACCGTACTTCAGTGGCTTCAGAGAAGCCACCCCCTGTCACCAGCTGACATCTTTCTTGAAGATCTCTGCCCTTCTCAGTGATGACGTTAGACAGAAACAAGGCTAGGTCAGCCTTGTTTGTATCCAGGGCCATGAAGTTTTTCCACACTTCAGGCAGTGGAACTTGTGGGCCATCAATGACTTTCCGAATCGGTTTCTTCTTGCTTGCACGCTTTGTCCTGGTAACTGCTTTGATCGATCCTTCCCCTGCGTACCGATCAAAGATGACATCAACTCTTGTTGTGTGTTCTTTGAAATAACTCGTCACGGCCTTGAATACTTCAGCATAGTCGCCGAATGTCCGACAGCCGCCGGGCTTGCCAAGAGCTTGGATGAGTGCATGGCCATCTATCATCACACAGGTCTTCAGATCAGAGGTTGGAATCTCTGAGCTTATGGTCTGCTGAGCCATCAGGATGTTCATCAACTCAGACTTCGATGTTGAATTCATCTCTCCTCCTGCCTTCGCCAGACTAAATGGGACTGGGGACAGTTTATGCTTCAAGACGTTGACCATCTCCACCATACGACCTGCGGTCGCGGCATTCAGGAGCCGCTGTAGTAGCTTTCTGTCAGCTTTGATGGTCTTCTGCATGTTCTGCTTGGTGGAAACTGTAGCTTTGTACAAATCAGCGAAGGTTTTCGACCGATGTTTCTTCATTGTTTCATGGAAGCCTACTATCTGTTCAATCAGTCTCTCCTTCATGAAGCCGATTACATGCTGCTTTCCTAGATCCTGAGCTGTCAGCAGGTTCTCCTCAACATCTGTGGGTGCAGGGTTGCCAGTGAAACAAGAGGGATGTTAATGGCGGCATCTGTATCTCCTGCTTCACTCACGTGAACTCTGAAGACGTCAAACTGCTTCAACTGCTGAACTAGCTTCATGACATCATGAGCGTCACGCCTAGTGCGAGAAGGCAGACTGTCAACCCGAGTGAAGGTGGCTTCCCCATCATCATCTTGAAGAATGAAGAGGCATCTTGTGTCTTGAGAGATGCGTGACCGCCCTGCCCATGTGATGCAGAACCTGTCTCTTGCTTGGTCATTCTTTGTGAAGCCGATGATACCATTGTGCATCTTGCATGTACGATTTATCCATTCGGTTGCCTGATCAGCTGGAACTTGGTTGAAGCGCTTCGCCGTCCTCTTGACGACAAAGTTCCCATTACAGAACTCTGTATGAACTTCTGGTGCTGACTTCTCAAGACCTCTCATATCGGCCAAGTAGACCGGCCCCCAACGTGCATAGTTTGTGTGGTCATAGATAGTTAGCCAAGGCAGCATTGCAGCAAAAACTTCTGTGTGGAGACTCCACATGCCATCTCTCTGAGCTCTGATGAAGGCCAGTAGGATCTCTACCATTTCCATGTAGGATGACCACAGCATGAAGTTGGGATTTTCAGAGTGCTGGTCAGTGAATTCCTCCATAAGACTGTGGAATTTTTCATCTGCCAAAACGTCTGAGAAGTTGTCAACAGCATCGCGCATCTCATATATGTCAGCTCTGTCTTTGAAAAGCGAAGCAACATTGAGGGCAAGCTGTTTGACGTTCTCATCTCCGTTGCCAGTTGCAGCCAGCCATGACTCAAACATCTGCCACTTGATGCGCCACAGTGCCTCATACGTCAGCTGGTGACCTCTCACAGCTCGGTAGTAGGCCTTGCCGTCCAGCCTTGTCTCAGTGGTGTTAGCCGCGTACACACCTGCCTCTGTCCATAAGTCATCAAGTCCCACACTTTCCATGTGTTGACCAATTGCTTTCAGAAAGTTGAAGCAGATATGGAGGCTTCCCATGAGCAAGACCACGTTGGCAAATTTCGAGTTTGCTCAGACTAGTTCCTTACCCCTGCTGTACAGAGGCTGATCAGCAGTGATGATGGTGTACTTCTGGCTGATATACTCAGAAATGGTCATGAAGCGATTGATGACGGTGGTCATGGTGTCGCTGTCATCTGCTGGTGCCTGCAGAATTGGCAACATCCCGGCGGTCGTTACTGGTGGATCCGCAGTGCTGACAGGTTGATTGAATGCTCCCCAGCTTGGAACGGACATCGCTTCATTATGGATGCGTGACACCACCCAGGCCAAGTCCTTGGCACGTGTTCGGCCCCTCTCAGGTTCATGTGACAAGTCGTCTATGTCAGTGTCGTAGCCAGGAGGAGATGGCCTCTTGCCAGATGGGAGGGCAGCCTGGTCCAGCCTTTGGAACTCCTGTTGGTTATCAGGTTTGATAGATTTTGATCTCTTGTGCTTGCCACCCTTTTGACCATGATTCTGCTGTGGAGGGGGGGCCTCTCTGCCATACCATCAGTTAAGTGCTGTGGAAGGTGTTCTTCCCGTCTAAGGTTGACGGCTTGGTGCAGAGTAAGACCCAAGCCCACATGCTTTGGTGTCAACTTTCGTCGGTTGGAGACTGCATAGACTATGTCCTGGGCAATGCTACACACACTCTGCTTCACTTTCTGGTCCTCTTCACTTCCCTCATCCACAGCATCCGTTCCCCAAAGGGCAATCGTAGAAACAGGTACAGACTGTCGGGTATGACGCGATCAACATGTTCCTGATCAAGACCTTGCCATGTCTCGGAGTGTCCAGGAGTTTCAAGATGATCTTGTCGAACCTTCAGAGCCACGTGTACCATATCTTGGAATATGCTGCTAGTGGCATACATGCGGACATCAGCATCTTCGTCTTCAGTAGACTCTGACTCAGAGGTGACAGAACCTTGTTCACAACACTTAGCCAGTGCTTTGGAGATGAAATCTGAGCTCTCTCCAGGGCAAATCAGCAGCGGGCCTCTTGACAAGGGGCGTACATAACTGGCGTTTGATCCAAGCAGCCTTTGAACACGAGACAGGCCTACTGTCAAGTCTCTGCACAGCTTCGTCATGCATTCATTTTCAGGCCCTTGCTGCTCCTCTGACACCGCTTGTTTTCTAGTACGTCCTCAAATGTCATCAAACATGTCAGATGATAGCAGCCTTCAACTGCAATCACATCACTCACCGCTGACAACGGTATGCTAATGACAGGGTCATGTTTGGCACGCTGGATCAAGTCATCTGACTTCTCCATTGTCTCCACCCTGTGCAGTTTCTTTGTGGTCTTCTTTTGGCAAAACATGCAGAGGGTCCAGTCAATCACTGGTGGTGAACGTCTACGCTTTGGGGGAAAAGTCTGAGAGCCTGCACTTTTTGTGGTCGCCGATGCATCCATGGTCTGCTGCTGACTTCGTAGCCTTTTGAGTTTTCCTTCAGAGGCGAATAAAGAGTAGCATGATTTGTGCCACTTGAGTTCCAATGCATTGAAATCATCATTGGAATGACTTTCCAGTCTTTGTAAAACATCAAGATAGAGGTATCTCCCAGGTTCTTTCTCTCATCGCCCACAGTCATAGTTCTTGCTTTTCCTTCTGCTGATGCTGTGCGCAGGTAACCAGCGCTGCTTTGGTAGAAGAAGCAACAATCCTTACTGACATCCTGACGTTTCCTCTTGCGCTTGATGACAGCTACATGGTCCATTGCTGATGAGCTCCCTATCTGCAAAGACAAGTGGGAATGGCAGTATGTAGTAGCCACAGATATATTGAAACAATTCGAAACATACCTATCCTTTAGCAGTATTATTATTATTATTTTACCAGCTGGCACTGTCTGCACTCTTTTAATTGCATATACCAAACCAATGTCTGGCAAGCCAGTGCATTGAAAATATTCAACATGTGAAAGTATGCTATTACTTGTACTATGGTAGTAGTAGGCACATGCGCACCTCACCCAGCTAAATGTAGTTTTAGTGGAAATAAAGACATCCAGAGTCATAGTTACACTCAATTATTATCCATAAAATCACAAAAATATGCTTTATGTGCTAATGATACACCTTTAAACACGTTGTTACATAGAGCCACCACTGAAATGCAAAAATTCGGAATTTTTCAGAATTTTACTTTTGTAACCTTGTATGGGACCTTCAAACCCAAAATTGAGAGTGGCATCCACCCACATCTTGTTTGGCATACTCAATACTATTATCTAAGGTGGGTGCCTGTTAACTAATACAAATACATATATAAAATAAAACAGGAAGTATTAAGAATAACTATGAGTAAATGGAGCACAGGCTCTTTACTTTTTTCGATGATGTTCGATTAATATCTTGGAATTATGTAATCTAAGGGAGTCTTGTGTTGAATTTCACGAGCAGGATCTTTACTGATAACATGGTTATTTAGCGTTTGGTCACGTCCGAAAATCCAACTTAAAAACTGTAGCCATGTCCCCATACAATGTTCCCTCTAAGGTGTGCGCGTGTGCGCGCGCACACGCGTTGTGAAACCCGCGCACACAGCAAAATAAAATGCGCACAGGCTCAAGCGTATCATGAGTCACTACAGTAAATGAAGTAATTTCAAAAATTTCAGTTTAATGAATTCTATAAAGAACAAATTAAGAAACCGCTTGAAAGAAAATCATTTGGACATGCTCATGCGAATTAAAAGTTACCTGAATGATGACGGATGTATTAATCTTCATAGAGTTTATTTGGAATGGGCAAATGCTAAAGATCGTAGGGAGAAATCATAATCATACTTAAATGAAAGGCACTTTCATTTAATGTTATTTTGATAATATTTTATTTTATTGAATTTTATTAGCTAAATGCTAAAATGGTTTTGAGAAATGATAACTAAAATAGTCTTTTCAATTAATGTTATTTTTATTTTATTTCTTTATGTTGATGAAGTCTATTTTACTATTTTTTATTTTATTCATATTTTTAGAATGGATAAAATTTTTTTTTAAGAATATATAATATGGTAAACAATTTTTTAATATCCATTTAATAGTACCGTAATGATCAAGCTATCACCTTATGGAAATAATATTTATTAGTATTTAATATTTATATACATTTAATTTTGAAGATAATAGCGCTCAGAAAAGTTTGCACAATTTTTCACCATGAATCTAAATGTATGCACAACGAAAATTTCAGGCGCACACGGACTAAAAGAAATTAGAGGGAACATTGGTCCCCAAGCATGATTAAAAGAATTTAAGATCTAAGACCTGATTAAAGTTTTTGTCCATTTTCGATCAATTTTAACGAATCAGGAATGGTGGCTTATAGAATAGAATAGAATAACCTTTATTAATAATAAAATAAATACATTTTTTTCAATTTATAATGACATGAATAATTGTGAAGCTTGACTATTTATTTAATTTAATTTGGCCCTTAAGCTTTAGGCTTTACTGGGGTCTTATTAAAAATAAGCAGCTAGTTATTTAGTTATTTATTTATTTATTTATTATTAATTAATAACAAGTATTATTAATAGTTAAAACATGTATTACAATATTAAACAATATTAATGGACAATATTAGTGGACATTAATCGTAGATTTTTGTTAGTATGCCATTATTAATCGGGATTTCAACTTGGTTTTAAACAAATTTACATTCACAATATTTTTTATATCGGTATGCAAGTCATTCCATAGTTTCAATCCAATGAAAATGGGTAGTTTTTGAGATGAAGACAATCTAAATTGAGGTATAACAAGCTTTGATCTATTTCTGGTCTGATACGATACGAGTGGATTTCTTGATGAGTTACAAAATATCTATTTACCCATTGCAAATTAATGATTTTGTTCTTACACTCGTAAATAAAAATAAAATGTGCCAGTTTGGTTATATCGTTGAGCTTTAGTAGGTTTAGCTCTTTAAATAATGCACTAGAGTGATAAAGGAAATCAGCATCAGATAATAACCTTATTGCTCGGTTTTGGATGACAAAAATACCATTTAATGCTTAAGAAGTTAAGAGCTGACTTAACTTTAATCACTTTTAACGAATCGAAAATAACTGCAGGAGCTGCATGAAGCGTGCCCACGAAAGCTAGACTGTTTGCACGTGAGCGTAGACTGCGTAGGCCTATCTGACAAGCACCAAACCATATACAGGTATCCCTCGTTTAACGATCATTCACTTTAGCGATCTATTTTTATTAACGCTCGTGCTTCTGCATCACTCTGCATCATTGTTTGTGTAAGATTGCGCACGATTGTGATCGTTGCGTTATTCGCCGCCTTTGTGGAGTGCAAAGCAACATTGTGCAGACTGTTTGATGCTAAGTTGGACTGTGTTAAATGTGAACATTGAAAATGAGGAGTAAGCGTGTGGCTGCTTCCCCTGCATCGTCGGGTAAGGCTAAGCTCTCTCGTAAGTCCTTGACTTTGGAGGTTAAGCTGAATATTATTAAGCGCCATGAGAGTGGTGAAGGGGCGAACTCATCGCGAGAGCGCTTGGCCTAGCCCAGTCGACCATCATCAAGAAGGCTCCTGAGTTGAAGGTCTCGGCGGAAAATGTGACTTCTAACATCGCCACGAGGATAACTAGTGATTTTGAACTCGTATTATCGTGTTATTTTGTGCAAACATCATATATTATAGGTCAAATAAGTACTTGTGAGTCATATGTCAGACCATCAAGAACGTATCTACATTGAACCCATATTATAACGATCTCGTTTAACGATCGTTCACTTAACGATCGTGTTTTGAGGAACGTAACCCAATCGTTAAACGAGGGATAGCTGTAGGTCTGTGCACCAAACAGCAGCGACATTTAGATAGTATTGCTGTCGTCGGCTGTTTACTGTTATGCAATGGTGTCAGACCTTCAAGCTAAAAAATGCACACCAAACAAAGTTTATTTTAAATGCGAGACTAGAGTAACTGTAACTTACAAAATTACAAGTTTCGAGAAGAAAGTAACTGAGCTCAAATATTAATTACTCTCTCGAGAGAGTAACTCAGTTACCCGTCAAGTTACTGAAAAAATAATCGTTACAGTAATTTAGTTACTTGTAACTGAGCTACTTTCCCGGTCTGCATATGAATTATGTACACATTTCCATGTGAACAGATGGCTGCACAATATCAGATATTCTATCACGTGATATATATGTCAATGGTGGCAGCCCTGAGCGCAGCGGCACCTGTTGGGTGGAGTAGGATTCGTTATATTTTATTTTGGCGAGATAGAAGATATTTGAGATTTCTCATAATTTAGTCCGTTTACAAGGAAATAAATCACATAATGATACATAGAAATGGATTAATATGTGCATATATCATTGTGAAAATAAACTTGTGGCAAAAATACTAAATGTTTTTACTGCTTCCCAAAGAACAACAAACGCTATTGTTCTAGGTCTAACTTCAGATTTTCTCAATTAGACATGGACTTTGTAGACAAGTGACCTATTTTTGTAGGTTCATACTGTAGGCCTATGCTCATTACTATAACTTTTCTAGCTATATTGCTAATTAGTAAGTTTTAACAGGACTGGTATATAGGCCTACTCAGTGGCGGATTATCACTGAGGCTATTGAGGCTGAAGCCTCAGGCTCCCATGCTTGAGGGGCCCCCAATCAACTGAGTTTCGATGATATAATTCGAGATTTCGCAAACTCCTCGTTTTATTTTGTTTTATAGGCCCTAAAGTAAAGTTTGTTTAATACTGTTTGGTTTTAGCAAACGGCAAAATACACTGTGTTAAGGTTCTTTTAAGTTTGTTTCTCAATTTGCCTGAGCACCGTGCATATAATTCGTGTAAATGTACTATGTACCAGTGGCGTGCGGTGGGTACGTCTACAGGGTAAGCGGTATTGCGTGCGAGCACACGCACTATATGTACAAATTGTACATATTATATAATTATAGTAGCTAATGATAAACTTCATAACTGGCTAATGGATATGTACTGTAGATTATTCTGAAAAATACGGTACTATCTTTAATAAGATTTTTATTAGGGCAGGCGGCGCTTACCTAGCTTACCCTGAATGCACGCCACTGCTATGTACTGTACATGTATTGTTAATAAAAAGCTAAAGAAAAGGGCCCCCATATTCTTCATTGACCCGGGGCCCCGAGATGTCTTAATCCGCCTCTGGGCCTTCTGTACAGTTGCAAGCCAATGTAATGTTCCTCGCCTCACAGGCAACTCCGTACATGTGGCAACGCCGCATTGATAGTCAAGGTACCCCAACTGGGGGAAGGTGGGGTGGAGGGGGGGACAACCGAGTCCAATAACATATAACACAGACATATATATCTAAAGGACAATTGAATGTGTAGTCATTGACATAGAGGTAATTATAATGTAATGTTTGTATTCATAAAGATAAACAATTAATATGATTGTGAACAGCATTGAACTCCATGCAGTTTACTAGTCTTATACAGTAATAAGGTTCCATTAAGATTACTGCAAGTCTATATGAACAGCTACTACACGTTAGCCTAATTTACTCTCAGCCATGCGACCTCTTTCACACTGTAACGATTTGTCAGTACCAAAACCATCAAAAACATGGACTTCAGATCTACAGAAGCTAAGGCTTACAAAGACCCTAAGATCCACTCCAAAGTTAGCCCGAGAGAAAGGAAGGAGTAGGGGGTTAAGAGAAGAGAATAAGGGGTTAAGTAAGTAGCAACACCTATCATTCGTGGGTTAACATTCATTCAGAAAAAGAGAAAAAAGACTCGCCATCATCATCCGCCAGCAACTGCCGACAAGTCGGAAAAATAGTCGAAGAGAATAGGAAAGGGGTGAAAGATGAAAAGAAGTAAAATAAGAACGCTTACAAACCATGCAAACACAGTCTTAACTCACTGTCATACCATGCAAACTACAGACATGCAAGTAAAGAGAGGATAAGAAAAAAAAAAGTAGGTAAAGTTAAACAAAAAGTGGGTTAGTTTACGCTACGAGCTACATCTACGTTCGTGTTAGTCTCATTTTTTTTTAATAATTTCATTGCTGGCATCACACGCTGGCATGTCACAAGCTGGCATTATCGTCAACAGACTCATCCTCGAGCACCACCACCATAGCTCATGTTGCTAATTGTTTTTTTTATTTTAAACGTTAATATTTTTAAAATGCCTATCTAGACGGTTCTTAAACACATTAACGCTGGTAGAGTTCACGACAGGCGCGGAAAGATTATTCCATCAATTACTTTAAACGTAAATAAGTTTTTAGCGATATTAGTAATGAAACGTCTGCCACGCAACTTAAATCCATTATGAGTATTGCTATTATCGAAAGTGAACAGTTTGTCAAAATTTACGTTATCGATATTATTAATGATTTTGAAAACTTCAATAAACTCCCCCCACCTTAATCTCCTAGTTTCGAGTGAATGCAAGTCTAACTCTTTAATCCTATATTCATAAGGCTTGTTGCGCAATGACGGAATTAGTTTCGTGGCACGACGGTGAACCCTTTCTAACCTATCAATATCCTCACGCAAATACGGGCACCAAAACTGAACGGCATATTCTAAATGAGGCCTGACTAGGGACTTGTAAAGGGGCAATATAATATCCTTCGATTTAAATTCGAAATTACGCGCTATGAAACCTAACATCCTATTAGCTTTTCCGCAAGACTCCAGGCACTGGTTCCTAACTTTTAAATCCTTAGATAAGCGTACACCTAAATCTACTTCCTCGTAAACGCTCGCTAACTCTCTATCATCCATCGTGTACGTGCAATTATTGTTACGAGAACCTATATGCAAAACTTTACATTTGTCTACGTTAAATTGCATCTGCCACTTATCCGTCCACTCCATAATCCTATTTACATCGTCTTGGAGCCCATTTCTATCGTCCTCGTTAACATTACCGCCTATTTTAGTATCGTCCGCAAATTTTGAGACGTTACTAGTCAATCCTACATCTAAGTCGTTAATGTAAATTAGGAATAGCAATGGGCCTAACACTGAACCCTGTGGGACACCGCTACCTACATCATCATTGGTGTCGATGATGATGATGATGATGAATCTGATGATGATTCTCGTAATGAACCTTTGGACAGACAAGGTGACCAGGATACCCAATTTTAATCACCTTCATCGGATGAACCTCATTTAATTTCTCAGTTAGTGTTAAATGATCTTGTCAGAGAGTTGAATCTATCTAAAAATCAGGCTGCTGTCTTAAGTTCTAGATTAAAAGGTTGGAATCTCTTGCATAAGACTAAAAATATCGTTTCGTAAGCGCTGGACGCAGTTCACATCGCTTTTCTCTATGGAAAGTGATTTAATGTTGTTGTTGTTGTTGGTTAGCCGATCAGCCCACCCTGATCGAGCAAGCCGGCGGCACGCAGGTAACCGATTGCCCTCTCCGGAGTGGACCAGAGGTTCAGCGCACTAGTGATTTTGTGTTGTGTTCTATGTTGTGTTAGAGTGGTACAGTCTGTCATAATGTGTTCAATTGTTTGTGGTGCGTCCTGGCACAGATGGCAGGTGTCGTGTGCAGTTGTCTGGTCTGTGTTTATATGTCTAAGTTGGGGTGATGTCCACATCGGAATCGTGCTAAGTTAACTCGATCCGATCTGCTCAGGCTGATTTCTGACCTGTTAATGGGTGGCGGCTTCGCACCTAGGACCGCATTTGGGCCGAGTCGTGTCAGTCTTTGTGGGTTAGGTGTGTGTGTGTGTATGTTTTCTGTACTGTGTGATGTCTGGGGGCGTGGTATGGAATGGAGTATTTGGTTATAATGTCTCTCTGGTGTTACCTTAACGGTGCGAGGTGTCGGTGCATGATTGTACATGTAGTGGCAAGGGTGTTGTGGGCTTATTAGTTGTCGCTGCTGCCATGAATTGTGTTCCCCTCATGTATAAATGTTCCCTAACTTTCAGTATTTTTGTTTCTGTGTGCAGCTGTTCTATTGGTGTTGTTTGAGTACATCCTGTAATGATACGAAGTGCGTTGTTTTGTATTGTCTGTAAGGTGTTTATGTGTGTGTTTGAGATAATGGGTGTCCAGCATGGGTTAGCATAATCCATGACTGAGCGAATATATTGTTTGTATATGAGTGATGTTGTTTCTTGCTGGTGTCCAAAGTTTGTGCCTGTTAGTACCCTAAGCGTGTTAAGTCTTGACGTACATTTGTTTTTAATGTCCTGAATCTGGTTTGCGAAAGATAATAATGTGTTGTATGTGACCCCAAGTATTTTGGTCCTGTTGAGTGTGTGGAATGTTGGTGTTTAGTGTAAGCTGTGGAGTTATCTGGGTGTTCTTTGTGTTGCTTGTTAGCAAGGTGATGGTTGATTTGTGGGCGCTACTTTGAGTTTATTGTGTGTGAGCCAGTCTTGTATACTGTTTATGTATGTTTGTAGGTTATTTGTAGCGGTGTCGATGTTGTTGTGGATGGATGTTAGAGTAATGTCATCTGCATATGATGATAAGGTAAGCTTGTTATCTATGAGTGTTGGAATGTCATGCATGTATAAGTTGAAGAGTGTTGGTGAGAGAACAGAGCCTTGAGGGACCCCGTTCGGAAAAAGCTTGTTTTTGGATGACTTGCCATTAAATGTGACATGTATCTTCCTGAAAGATAGTTGCTCAGCCACCTTTTGGTGTTATTGTGCATGTTTGTGTTGAGTATTTTTTTTATGAGAGGGGAGCGTGGGATGTCTATTGTTGCTAATAGTGTACATTGAGCTGGTCGTCTGGAGTTGATGCCATCCATGATGTGCTGTGAGGCTAGTGAGTAATGTCGTGGTTGAGTGGTGAGGACTGAATTCATGTTGAATAGGCGATAGTGGTATGTGTGGGTTGGTGATCTGTAAGATTAGTCTTTCTGTTACTTTGGAAGGTGTGCATAGTAAAGTAATGGGTCTATAGGAAGCTGGTTCTGTTGGATTTTTGTTTGGTTTGAGTAGTGTAATAATTTTACCTTGTTTCCATATGTCAGGAATAATAGTGTTGGTATGTTATGTGCTGATATTTGTGAGAGCTATTATTCCCTGTGGGCCCATGTGTTTAAGGTGTATGTTAGATATGTTGTCTGGTCCAGTAGCCTTCGAATTCTTAAATGTTTTTGATGATCTTGGTGGTCTGGTCTGTATTGAAGGGTGTAATGGTCGTGTAGAGTCTGTAGGTTTTCTTGTGTCTGGCTGTTTGTCTGTCTGCGTGTTTCTGGTTGTTTTCTCTGTTTAAGTGACTTATCTTTGCGTAGTGATTAACTAGAATGTTAGCTTGTTGTGTATATGTTGGGATATTATTTTGGCTGCGACAGATAGCCGCGTGTGAGGTGTGAATGCCACTGTTAGAGTGGGTAATGCTGTTTATAGTTCTTGTATAGCCTGGATGTATCTGTGGAGTGGTTTAGTGTTGTTATGAATTCCCTAAATGTTTCTGTTTGTTTTCTTTGAGTTGGTTGTTGTGGGCCCTGGCGCAAAATATTCACATGGGCCCACCTTAAAAAAAAACCACGTCACACTGCGTGTTGATATTTACAAACTTTAGACACAATATATCTACTCACCGTTTACTTAAAGTCAACTTTTCTGGTTTTCATTTCAGCAAAAGTGGTCACCATTTACTCTAAATTTAATTCTCTTGCAATTTTATTTTCAAGTGAAACTATCGAAAGGCCACTTGTCCACAATTCAAATCCCACAAATCGTCGCTCAGGATAATTCATCGCCTACGTATTATCGAAACTACCAAACTGTATGTATTTTTGCTCTCGTCATTTTTGTTTAAACTAACGAAAATATCACAACTTAACCTAACTAATCATCAAGGGCGTACAGTTGACCTAACCGGGCATTCAATTAACCTAACAGGTTAAATGGTTATTTTCACCTAAATATCTTCTGATCTTTTCGTATTAGACACTCACTGTCACACTTCGGCAAGTTTAAGGATGAGAGAATAACGCCGAAATTGATAAAAACATCCAATGCTTTGTCTTCTAGTATTATCGGGACTACCTACGAAAAACATTTTCCGTTTTAAGCGGAAAAACAACATAAAACGGAAAATGCCCGGTTAGGTCAACTGAACGCCCTTGATGATTGGTTAGGTTAAGTCGTGATATTTTCGTTAGTTTAAACGAAAATGACGAGCAAAAATACATAAGAAGCAGTATATATATAAAATGTATATATGCATGCTCGGTGAATTGTATGGGTGATGAATTGTGTTGCGGTGAAATGTATGAGCGATGAATTGTGGGCGATTAACTTTCCTACACCCGACAGGAATAGTCAGAAACAATAGTATTACAGTCAAAACTTCTTGAAAACTTGAATACATAGCACTGTTTTCACATATTAACAAGGTTGCTAACTGAGAAACGTTTGAAATATTTGTAAGATCCGACTTGAAACACTGACGGAAGGAGAGTAACTGAGCGGGGAATTCTGTAGAAATATCTTTTTCATACTTGTTCATTATGCTTGTAGCTCCCTCATATAATTTTTCATCTGTAGCAGTAAGCAAAGTTTTTGGAAAAATATTGAGTAACACGTTTTAGGCCTTCAAATATGTTTTTTTTAGTTGGGTACTGATAATGTCTAAGCAATGGTAAAACACACTGTTCTCAATGTATTTTTCTGAATCTGAGTCTTTCATCTTCACACAATTCAAAAATGTTTTTTTTACCTTTTTTCTGCGCTTGTCCTGAAATTTTGGATCCACGCCCCACTTCATTGCAATTTCTTTAGCCGTTTCTTTCATTTGTACAAAGTTGTCTCTGAGTTGCATTATAGAGTCAACCGACTGCTTTAGTAATTTAACTGCTGTGTACAATAATACATTTTTGCTTTGAAGTAACTTAGAAACCACATTTGTTATATCTAATAATTTTGTTTGAAAGAATTAAAACAATAAACTCAAACTTTTTCTATTTGCTTCATGAGACCAGACGCTTCAGCTTGCTCGTCGGGTTTTTTACTTAAAAATATTGGAATCTTAATGCGACTACTGTGTCATGCCTCGAGGACCATCGAGTGGGACATAATCTTTTTAGTGTTACTTTTTCATTTTTTTCAATTACATCTGAGACAGAAGCCAATTCTTTTAACATAGCCCACCGTTTTATACTGTGTCCAAAGAAAGTGTAAAGATGTTCAACAGTTCCATAAAGTTTTGAATTTCAGGAACATTCTTAACAAATCATTAAACGCAAGATTTAGATTATGGGCAGCACAATGGCATATTCGGCGTTTGGTTCTGTTTTAGATATTCTTGCCTGAACAACTCTTGAATATAAACCACTCGTATTAGCTGCACCATCATACCCTTGCCGCGACACTTAATCAAATCCAATCCCTTATCTTCAATTGAATTAACAATTTCATTTTCTAATCCAGCAGAACTTTGATCAAACACTTGTTGGAATCCAAGAAAATGATTCCTTTATTTCAAAGTTTTGAGGAAGTCCATCTGCATTTTGTTTATTTTCACATATCGAAAAATTTGGCTCATTTGATCGACTTTAGAAATGTCCTGTGTTGTATCTATAATGATTGAGAAAAATGGCGCAGCTTTTATATGATTAATTATTTCTGTTTCAACTTTATTTGTAAGTAACATGATTACCTCATCCTGTATTTAGGACTAAGATATTTGACTTGCCTTTTTTCTTTTCAAGTAACTGTGCAAGGACAGGATCATATTTCGTTAACAATTGAAAGGAAATTGCCACTTTCAGGTTTATTAACGTTCTCTCTGTGTCCTCTAAAGGGCAAATTCGCTCTAAACATCTTGCCAAAATTTACTTTCTTTCTGCTTTTCTTTATTTCATTGTAGACTTCTAAAGTTTTGTTCAAACGCCACCTTTGCATTGTTAGACAAGCATCAAGATGTGATCTTGAACTTTATGCATCTGAATTTTTTGGGTAAGATGTCTCCAGTCTCTCACGCCATTACCTATGTGTCATAAAAAGCAGAAACACTGCGACTGACAAAAAGACAGCATGGTTCGCAATAGGCACTATCTATCAATGGTGAATAACATAACCATGTCCTAGGCATTAATATATCTGATTTAGAGGTTTTAGAATAATACTTCTGAAAAACATCGACCGTTTTGATTCACATCTCTCTTAAATGGCCCCTTAGGTCTACACGATCCCTTTGAAATAATTAAACGTTTTAGCTCACTACTCTCGATATTTGCAGAATATTGTCCTCGGTCAGATGAGAATAATGGTTTAATGTGTGACAATTTTTCAAAATTTTCTTTTAAATTTGATACGATTGTTTTCTCTGGCATTATTTCACTTACATGCGATTTCATTTCAAGCACATTTGAATCACTTTTCGTTTTAGCACACGATTCTTGGTCATGATTCAAATCTACAAACACACTTCAACACCTGCTTCTTCACTTTTATCGATACTTATATTAGTATTTTTTGGAAAAAACGAGTCCAACTTTGGTAACTTTGAAATAATATTCCTCTTTTTGCTTTTCTTTTTTGGCAACCACTTTTATGCTTAGGCGCAGACATTGTCAGTTCTTATAAGGGAGAAGCTATTTAAATTTTATATAATGTGATAATGTCTGAAAATTCTTAAACAGACCTACCCTATCCACCCAACCATTGTTTTGATTAATAATTTTGAAAAGAAATAAAACCAATTTTGAAATAATAAATTAAACACAGGAATTAATATTAGTAAAACTATAACTATATCAGAAAACTCCCAGACTCTTTAGGGTCTCAATATAAGGGGAATATTTATGTTGAAATTTATTCCAATTGTTCCATCTTAAATTTTAATTAATGTTATACTTTAATTATAAATTTAAAAAGGTAGCTATTTCAATATTATGTAATTCCTAAATAATATTTTGAATTTTACTCAAGAGAAATAGTTATTAAAATTTATTCTAAAACAAAATTCTATTTATAGCTAGTTTAGCTATAACCTCGTTTGTAACTAATATACTGCAATAAACAAGTTAAAATGAGTAGCTGTCAGTTTACTGAAATAACAAAAGTTCTCGCAACGGGCAATGGTAATTTCAATCAACTTTATTTGTATTTTTTAAGCAAAGCCAAATTGTTAATAATAAAGCTAAATTGAAATGACTTGTCAAGTGTAAAAGCTATTGGTATTTCTACAACAATTTAAACAGTCTATATTAACTGTGACCTAGAGGTAAGCTCAGAGCCTAATACTCATTTCTTCTCCCAAATTGCAATAAAGAAAATACATCCTATTCTAAAATATATTTATAAGGAGGTCAAGTCAGATTCTAATTAAATGACTGATTTCCCAAAAATGAATCAAAAGTTTTTCCATACCAAAACCAAAATTGTAGTTGTCTATCAGACAATGTACTATACTTAAACCAAGACTTAATTCAATTAAGTCCACATCAAAAATTAAAAAAAACACGTAAAAGTAACTAACTAATTAATTTACAATTGCCAAGAACCTATACACAAAGGGTATCCAATTTTTACTAAATAGAAAAACTCAAGATAAAATTTTATAAAAGAAACTTAAAACCTAAAAACTACAGTCAAATGAGTTCTAAAGGTTCAAAAGATTGGCAGTGAAAGCAATGTGTCCAATTTCTCTACCAGAGAAGTCAAATGGACACGCAAATTTTGCAATCTGTCCAACTATAGATTTAGACCGAATTTTCCATACTGGAACCAACCAGACTTGATCAATTCTAAACAACTGACTAAAGGACAAAACTTCCCAGAATCCAAATGGAAAAGTTGGGTCAAATCTGCCAATTTGTTTACCAATGAAAATAATCCTAAATAATTAAAATCAATAGAAACCATTTAAGATCTTCCAGAGTAGTTATCAATAAAACTGCGACATGTCATTAGTCTTTGAAGGGTTTAACAACACACAGGCAGTCCTACTGACTCACACTGAAAGCACTTAATGCAAAACCAACCTTAGGCTCGTAATGCTCAAACAACTCAGCATGAAACATTAGTTTAGCCAGTTTAGGCCAACAATTTGAATAGCGTATCTCTATTTTTAACATGGCAACAATGATATTTACTTTATGGTTATTCTTATTAGCTAATCGGTAATTATTCATTTTTACACAGAGTTTGTTTTTATGATGAGAACAAACTTTTCTGGTCAATTTTGAGGTGTTTTGCACGACTCTGCCATCCGTTTCCTGTGCAAATGCGTAGTTTTCGAGATATCGTCATCTTGAAAACTAAGCATTTGCACAGGAAACGGAT
This sequence comes from Bathynomus jamesi, assembly GCA_023014485.1. Classification (NCBI taxonomy): domain Eukaryota; kingdom Metazoa; phylum Arthropoda; class Malacostraca; order Isopoda; family Cirolanidae; genus Bathynomus; species Bathynomus jamesi. The sequence continues at coordinate 29,638 of JAJOZX010013669.1, read as the reverse complement.
GGCCGTTTCGTACAAAACACCTCAAAATTAACCAAAAAAGTTTGGGATAATATCTAGGAGCACTCCATTTTTCAATATTAAACATACACTCATAAAACATATACCATTTGAAAGCTCACATTTTTCTGAGTCTAAAAATGTAGTAATCCAAAAGTATCAATAACAAATAAATAAATACTTTTGGATTACTACATTTTTAGACTCAGAAAAATGTGAGCTTTCAAATGGTATATGTTTTATGAGTGTATGTTTAATATTGAAAAATGGAGCACTCTTAGAGATTTCCCAAAGTTTGCTCTCATCATTTTCATTTAAACCAGTGGTGCACAAACTTTTTTGATGTGAGGGCCAAGCGAAGAAAATAACTAAATGTATTAGCCTACTTACTTTCCATCTAAGTCATAAATTGGGTCACTTTTATATTCTAACTTTTTCATTGAATTGAAAAGACCCGTGGGGCCACTGAAAAGACCCGTGGGGGACACATTTGGCCCGCGGGCCAGGGTTTGTGCATCACTGATTTAAACTAACGAAAATATCACGACTTAACCTAACCAATCATCAAGGGTGTATAGCTGACCTAACTGGGCATTCAATTAACCTAACCGGGCATTCAATTAACCTAACCAGGCATTCAATTAACCTAACCAGGCATTCAATTAACCTAACAGGTTAATATTGGTTATTTCACCTAAATATCTTCTGATCTCTTCGTATTAGGCACTCGCTGTCACATTTCGGGCAAGTTAAAGATGAGAGAATAACGCCGTAATTGATAAAAACATCCAATCCTTTGTCTTCATCTTCGGCACATAACGAATCAAGTTCTCAAAGTCAAAATCACACGAATAGCACGTCATAATTCTATCACAAACACCACTAAACTGAATCCAATTTGAAAAAAAAAATAGCCAGAACAAAACCCAACCAACTAATTACGTCGCAAAGTAGCGAAAAAAATAGCCCAATCAGGAAAAATATTTTATGAAAAAAGTACATTATAGCCAAAACAGGAAATATATTTTATTAAAAAAGTACATTTCAACAAATTTGCACAACATAAGATGGTTAATATGAGTTTTATCATACTCAGAATATCAAAAGCAAATATAATTATAAAATATTAAGGCATAATTTTCTCATCATATTCATATAAGTCACTATGCTCGCAGATGCGTCCTTACCAAATTATGTAGATTTGAATATTATGACATTTTTGCGACATGTTTTTCCCACCCTCCCAATATTTGCCTGGTGACGTCATGAAAATAGATATATGAGCTAGGCTTGGGCTATTTTTTTGCTACTCTGCGACTTAATTAGTTGGATGTTTTCTGTTCTGGCTATTTTTGTTTTTGTAATTGGATTCAGTTTGGTCGTGTTTGTGATAGAATTATGACGTGCTGTTCGTGTGGTTTCTGACTTTGAGAACTTGATTCGTCATGTGCCCTAGATGAAGAGAAAGCATTGGATGTTTTTATCAATTACGGCGTTATTCTCTCATCCTTAACTTGCCCGAAATGTGACAGTGAGTGCCTAATACGAAAAGATCAGATATATTAGGTGAAATAACCAATATTAACCGGTTAGGCCAACTGAATGCCCTTGATGATTGGTTAGGTTAAGTAATGATATTTTCGTTTAGGCGTTTTAGGTTACTATTTCCACTTATGTTAGTTTTAGGGTTAGGTTAGGTAAGGTTAGGTTAATACCAAAATACATTTTTCTAGTAATATTTGATGTGTTTTGGGATCTTTTCCATTTGGCGGCAGGCGGTTTTTTTTTAACCAAATTTTCACCAGTAATACTTTTTTGTGTGCTAAATGCGAATCTAACATTCTTTTTTGAGAGAAATGAAAGGAAAATATCGAAAAAAAAGATTTTAAATACGAACTACTTTATACGGCGTACGAAAGGGAAATATTTATTTGAAATCAGCTATATCCTTTAATATTTTTCTAAATATATCTTCGTTTTCATTACGCTTCCGCCAAATAAATTCGCATCATTTGTATAATTTAGGTCTCGGGGGTACGGGGGCAGAGCCCCCGTAAAGATCACTCATCACAAATTGATCGGTATCGGGTTATATTTTTTATTTTTGAATTTCCGACGCTAAAATGTCGTTCAATCGATCAATTTGTGATGCGTGATCTTACGGGGGCTCCGCCCCCGTACCCCCGAGACCTAAATTATACAAATGATAATGTAATAACATATTCATGTTAGGTAAGGTTAGGTTAGGTTAATTAATACCAAAATACATTTTCCTAGTAATATTTGAGGTGTTTTGCTTAGATTTTAACCTCCATTTCCCTTGAAAATGGGTCAAACTTCAAAGTACTATAGCTTTGTTGGATCTCATTTCCGACGGAAATGGAGGTCATATTTGAACAAATCACATCGAATACTACTAGAAAAATGTATTTTGGTGTGTAAAATGACTGAGTTACTTAAAACACATAATTACCGAAAAAATTTCACTGCATCTTCTTCTGATATAATATTCACAAAAATCCACTGTAAATTATAATTCACGTCCATGATTTACTTGTATTTCCAGAAACAATAATGAATCGCGCGGAATGCTTAATCATATCGAGTTGCCATAATTATTCTACAGATTTTGGAATAATTAAATTTATATAAACAAATAATTAATATTCATAAAATAATTAATATAATATAAATTAATAAATTATTATATAATACAATACTATAATTATATTATTGCAAAAATATATAGAATTTCGCAGTATAAATAGTTCGTGCGCGGTATAAAGTAGTTCGTATTTAAAATCTTTTTTTCGAAATTTTCCTTTCATTTCTCTCAAAAAAGAGTGTTAGATTCGTATTTAGCACACAAAAAAGTATTACTGGTGAAAATTTGGTTAAAAAAAACTGCCTGCCGCCAAATGGAAAAGACCCGTGTTTTGCTTAGATTTTGACCTCCATTTCCCTTGAAAATGAGCCAAACTTCAAAGTACTATAACTTTGTTGGATCTCATTTCCGAGGGAAATGGAGGTCAGATTTGAACAAATCACATCAAATACTACTAGAAAAACGTATTTTGGTGTGTAAAGTGACTGAGTTACTCAATATACATAATTACCCATAAGATATATATTTTCGGATCAAATGTAGAATTCGGACCCCAGCCTTCTTTAGTTAGCTTTATAAGGCTAACTAACGAAAATATCACGACCTAACCTAACCAATCGTTAGGTTAACTGTACGCCCTTGACGATTGGTTAGGTTAGGTCATGATATTTTCGTTAGTTAGCCTTATAAAGCTAACTAAAGAAGGCTGGGGTCCGAATTCTACATTTGATCCATATTTTCTTAGTCAGTTTTGAATGGCAATTCAATATATTGTACTGTTTTAACCGCGCGTGAGTGGGTTAAAAGACAAATATTAACCAGCTAATCTTTTGATTTGTATTTGCTTTACAAGTACAATTTTTATATATTAAACAAATCTATGATGGGCCCCAAGGCTGTGGGTCCCGGTGCATTGCACCGCCTGCACCCTCGGTAGTTTCGCCACTGAGTCAACGTACATTATTAGCAGCAATAGACATTAGTAAAGCATTTGATGCCATCCCACGCTTCCCTCTCATAAACAAAATACTCAACACAAACATGTACAATAACACCAAAAGGTGGCTGAGCAACTATCTTTCAGGAAGATACTCACATGTCACATTTAATGGCAAGTCATCCGAAAACAAACTTTTTCCGAACGGGGTCCCTCAAGGCTCTGTTCTCTCACCAACACTCAACTTATACAATATACATGCATGACATTCCAACACCCATAGATAACTAGCTTACCTTATCATCATATGCAGATGACATCACTCTAACATCCACCCACAACAACATCGACACCACTACAAATAACCTACAAACATACATAAACAGTATACAAGACTGGCTCACAGTCTCACACACAATAAACTCAAAGTAGTGCCCACAAAATCAACCATCACCTTGCTAACAAGCAACACAAAAGAACACCAGATAACTCCACAGCTTACACTAAACAACACTAACATTCCACACACTCACAGGACCAAAATGCTTGGGGTCACATACAACACATTATTATCTTTCGCAAACCAGATTCAGGACATTAAAAACAAATGTGCGTCGACTTAACACGCTTAGGGTACTAAGTTACTAACAGGCACAAACTTTGAACACCAGCAGGAAACAACATCACCCATATACAACAATATATTCGCTCAGTCATGGATTATGCTAGCCCATGCTGGACACCCATTATCTCAAACACACACATAAACACCTTACAGACAATACAAAACGCACTTCGTATCATTACAGGATGTACTCAAACAACAACAATAGAACACCTGCACACAGAAACAAAAATACTGAAAATTAGGGAACATTTATACATGAGGGGAACACAATTTATGGCAGCAGCAACAACTAACACACAACACCCTTGCCACTACATGTACAATCATGCAGCAATACCTCGCACCATTAAGGTAACACCAGAGCATGACTCCAGATTCCTGGGATCTTGGGAGCATTGCTCCAGTAAATTTGACCATGAGAAAAAGTAAATTTGGGTTTGGGTTTTGTTCATCCGCTAGACGTTATGCAATTTTTTTGCGTATACGTTCTTGTACAAACCAATTTTTTTAAATTACAAATTTAGTTATTTTAAGTTTAGTTGGTAATTCCATATTTAACAATTATTTTTATTTTTTGTTAAGCTTCAATGTTTTGATAATTAAAATTTTATTAAAACGTATATTTTTTTAATATAAAATTATCAGGATTGGACTATGTTCCATTGATCTCGGCCAGGTTTGATAAATTGGCCAGATAATTACTTGTGCGGTTTTAAGTAATCCACCATGACTCTAGAATTGAAAAGTTTAGTTAAGTTTAAACTTACTTTTACTTACTTTAACTTACCTACTTTTACTTACTCTTCCTTACTTTTACTAAGTTTAAAGCACTTACTTTTACTTACTTTCATTGTACTATATTTACTTACTTTTACTCACTTTTACCATACTATATTTACTAACTTTTACTTATTTTGTATTTTTTCAGGTAGTCAATAATCAATAATGGATCCTAATATTGATGAAGTTGGAGAGAAAAGTGAGGGTGTTAAAAGGGGTTACTTTTGTGGTCAATGCAAGAACAAATATTCAAAGAAACAAAACTGGGAGGAACATTTTAATTCCAAAAAAAATATTTGTTACAATACAAGAGGTCCAGAGTTTGGGCCCACAGCTTAGATATTGCAGTAAAGAAATACCAGGATGAAGTGCAGCAAAGAGATACGGCAAAGCAGTCATTTAGTTTGTTCACAAAGTGTGCTGTGCTAGACCTCAGAAAAATGAACCAACTTCATCAACTGCTAATCTAGAAAATGAAACTTTTTCATAGATGTTTCACAGACTGAAGAAAGTGCTTCTCCTCCACCTAAGAAACAAAAGGTAAGTGAGGAATCTGCGCATCAGACTAACAAAACTGCTTTAGAGGAATTTGAAAATTCCCAAATCCAGAAGACATTGAATGCAATTTTGCGCCTAACAAAAGAAACTCACCAAGCTGTTGTAGTTAATAAAGAGAAGAGTCAAAATATGCTTCAAGTTCAAGTGTTCATCCAAATCTAATAAAGCAAAAAGCAACAAATTTGACATTTCCATAGCCCATTTAAGCAAGTGTAAATCAATACAAGAAATCCTGAACAATGATTTGATCAAATCTACATTCAAATTGGTGGAAAAGAAAGATCTATGGCATGCTGATGATTCATTTTCAGTACCAAGTGATATAATGGAAAACATTGCAAATAGTGACACTAATATGCCTGATGTAGATATAGCTGTTGAGGATGAAGATGATGATAATCAAGAAGATATTGATGATGCTTCTGATGATAAAATGTTTACATTATATTGCATAGCTTGCACAGACCCCAAAGCATGTGCTTCAGACAAACATTCTAACATAAAAGGTTACTTCAATGTTAAAGATTTAACCTATGTATGCAAACAAGGAGAAAATCAAGAGAGATGGTTTAGAAATCTGAAAACCCACCTGAAGAGACATTTAATTAAACTTCAGCATCATCAAAGAGCTGCTGTTTATGAAGTGATGAAAACATCTTCTCGGAACACTACTAAACGCATAGAAGACTTATGTGGCAACATCTTATACTACATAATGAAAACAAACACTGCATGGGCTCTATATCCAGTACTTCTAGCTGTATTACATAGGTCAGGTTGTGAGGTTGAAATTTGAATCATAGCACACATGCGTGCGAGACAATTTGTGAGCTATTAAATAATCAACTTAAAGAACAAACTGTAAAGTGGTTCTTAGAACAAACTTCAGTAACAATAACAGCTGACATTGGAACAATTTTGGGATTAAGCATGCTAGTTGTATTAGTTATGAGTGAAGAAGATAAGACTGTAAAACTTGCTGGGATAAATTTAGTACGCAGCAAATCAGGAGTTTATTTGGCCAATGAAATTTTTGATGTGTTGAAGTCTCCTAATCACTTGAAACTATCTGAAGCAATTAAATCCAAGGTATCTGGAATGGTTGGAGATGGGGCTTTTTGTAAGGACAACGAGCCATTTAAAAACGAAATGAAAAAGTTGTTTGGAGAAAATTTCAAATTTCGATGGGACTTAATGCATCTTGTGAACAGAGCCCACGTTGATGCATTGAAGAAAATTTGTAAACTAAGTGAGCTTTTAGACTTTATTCAGAATCACTCTTCAAATCTGAGATCAGGCCTTGACTATACCAATATGGTTCTTGACAATATCATTGGTTTTAAGAGACCAAAACTCAAATCTGATACTCGCATGGTTAATTACGAATTTGATCAATTTGACAGATTTGTGGAAAATTGTGTTTTTTTGATCATCCACAAGAGAAAGAAATTAGTGCCAAGTTCTATGTATTGATTTCCTATGTAACAAAGATTATGTTGCAAGTAGCTCAAAAAACCACAGTTAGTGCAGAATTTGTAGAAAATATATTTTATAAAGAAGGAGGGAAAACTGTTATGTTAAGAGTGATGGAAACAATTTCCAAATTAGCTAATGGAGGAAATGCAAATGATGTAGTTTCTGAATTTAAGCACGATACCACAGGGCAGCAAAAGGAACTAACAGCTGAGGATTACATCCTAAATGAAGTTTACAAATACATCAAGAAACGTTCTGATTACTACCAGGTTGCTGAAGTTGCTAGACCATCCAGAACCAGATCTGAAAGTAGTTTTACAAAAGACTCAGTGATAAATTGGCTGACAGAATATATAGAACAGCTGTGGAAAGGAATCACAGAGAGATTAAAGCATTTTGATAAAGATGGATCAACTGCTTGGAGTGAAGCACCAGCTGAAGGGACATTCTCCATTCTTGGTTACATTGTTGAACACAAAGGATCCATTAAGCCATCTCATTTGACTAAGCTGTGCAGAATTGTGAAGGAGGGTCCAGCTCCAGGCACTAGATCTGCTGTAATGATCACACAGAAAGCCATTGATCAGTGGCCAAGCATACATGGCGGTAAATTCACAACAAATGCCTACATGCAAGGTCTAACATCGTCCACTGTTGCGCTGCAATGAATAAATAAACTTAAGGTGAGTTATAAACTGTACATTATTGTATTATTATGTTTAGCTAAAACAATTTGTAATTGGTATGTCGTCAATTCAAGAGTTTACTATCATTAACCTATCTAGTGGTGTAAGGGAAAAAAAGTAAATTCAGAGCTGTGCTCCAGTAAATTTTTTCAAATCTGGAGTCATGCACCAGAGAGACATTATAACCAAATACTCCATTCCATACCACGCCCCACAGACATCACACAGTACAGAAAACACATACACACACACCTAACCCACAAAGCACTGACACGACTCGGTCCGAATGCGGTCCTAGGTGCGAAGCCGCCACCCATTAACAGGTCAGATCAGCCTGAGCAGATCGGATCGAGTTAACTTAGCACGATTCCAATGTGGACATCACCCCAACTTACGGACATATAAACACAGACTAGACAACTCCACAGACGACACCTGCCACCTGTGCCAGGAAACACCACAAACAATTGAACACATTATGACAGACTGTACCGTTCTAGCACAACAACGAGCACAACACAACATCACTAGTGCGCTGAACCTCTGGTCCACTCCGGAGAGGGCGATCGGTTACCTGCGTGCCGCCGGCTTGCTCGATCAGGGTGGGCTGATCGGCTAAACAACAACAACAACAACTTTCACCCCACCATCACATCCTTTTTCACATGAAGGAGCAGTGTCACAACCATGCGACCTACCATTTCCATGGTTGAGCCGTATCCATGTTTGTGCCATTAGAAGTTCGCTTCTAGGACAAAATCCCCCCGTGGACAAAATCCCCTCGTGGACAAAATCCCCTCGCGGACAAAATCCCCCCGGACACAACCCCCCCGGACACAATCCCCCCGCGGACAAAATCCCCTAAGGCTTTATTAAAAAAATAAGAATACGACTGACTTTATTAAAGTTTAATAAAAATATCACGACTTAACCTAACCAATCGTCAAGGGCGTACAATTACCTAACCGGGCAAACAAATAAGAATACGACTGACTTTATTGAAGAAGAAAAATTAAAAACACAAAGTCAAACAAAATTCAAAATTTAAAAAGACAAATTAAAAGCAATTCCCTTAAGAAAATCAAAAATAGACCTGTTGTTATAGTCTTGTACAATTTTCAAAATGAGAGAAGAAGAAGACTTATACTTCTTCCTTTGCGGTTCTGTCGGCAAGCCAGCGATAATTTGAGAAATAAATGCCTGTTGGTAGCTTATTTCTTGCCCTAAAACTTTTAAAAATTTCCATATGTTTGGATGCGAGCATCCTGTTAGAGATGCAAAGCGTCTATGCCAGCCTTCGACAGAGTTATTTGTACGTGGAAGTTCTGTAATTGTTCTTGAGTACATATTCCAAATAGAAATGCTAAAAGTGGGTTCTCTTCGTCCTCGTCGGCATGGCCTTCCAATATAATTATCTTCAAAATAATCGAGAATTGGCAAACCTTCCACTGGTATAAAATCGTATAATTGTTCAAAAGCATCAACAACTTTTTCTGGAGGCACAAAAGCTAGAGCAGGTATCATTCGAATTTTTAAGGCAAAATCATTGTCATCTTGATATTTTTTCTGTAATCCGTGTTTCTGTAATCCGTTTCTGTAAGCCTCTTTTCTTATTCTTATTCTTATTCTTATTGTGTTTTTAATTTTCTTCTTTAATAAAGTCAGTCGTATTCTTCTTTTTTTAATAAAGCCTTAGGGGATTTTGTCCGCGGGGGGATTGTGTCCGGGGGGGTTGTGTCCGGGGGGATTTTGTCCATGGGAATTTTGTCCGCGAGGGGATTTTGTCCACGGGGGGATTTTGTCCTGATACCAGAAGTTCGCTCTGAGAAGCGAATGTCCCTTAATTTCATTCCCTTAAAGTACAAACAAGTCAATCGACGATTTAGATTGTTTAACATTTCCATCAGAATATTACCTATATCTTCATTTTCCACTTGTTATAGAATTTATTATAATTAATTATTGCTGTCTTGCATCTAACCCTCATCCCTAAATTTTATTAGATTATGCATGCACGTTAAATGTGACATGATTTGAACCTTTGTTTATACTTCTTTACTCATTTACTTAATTCTTCCTCAAATGCACCCAATTCCTTAATATTACTGTATACTCGTATAAGTGTATATATTTAATTAAAAGTTTCACTCACTCTTGTACCATGGCTGTAAACCCTTCATTATTGTGTTTCTCTAATTCGTTTCCTCTCATTTTTCCCAATAATGACCAATATTTTATACTATACGTACGAATTAAATAACTATGGCGTATTAATTAAGAATTAACGTACAGTATATTGTATAATGCATAGACTATGACATAGTAAATTAAATTGATTCCTCTCGCATTTGTCATACCTTGAATATTGAATCTTAGTATTCAATGTATGATAACTTCCCCAGAATGTATACTATATAAGTTATTATGTATACGTTACGTCTTATCTGATGTGATACAGTATAAGATATTGTCAACCATATTCACTCATACGCCCATGTCCTTTCTTGACCACTAACTTTTATTAATTTTATTAATTATTCATTCATCTACCTATTGTCTACCTATGCCCTATCAACATATCAGTCCATGTTTACTCGTGTCCGTCTATATTACGCACACAACCTATTGTGTGACGTACCGATACGTGTACAATACTTTATGCATTCGTACATGTCTGCTGATAATCATGATTACTACGTAGCTACCTGACATGTAAATACGTCCACATGTGCGCAGTCACTTATTTAAAAATTTTACTTTTTCTTTTAATTATTTAACCTCTCGCAAGATACTTATTAATGCTGACACAAGTGTTCGAATTCCGATATATCGCCAAAAGCGAGCTTGTGAGTCCGAAACCTTCTCTCTTGCTTGCTCCTAATTCGAAACATTATTATGTGTGTTATTGAATTTTTTTAATAACCTTTATTAATAATAAAATAAATATATTCGTTTCAATTTACAATGAAAATGACATGAATAATTGTGAAGCTCGACTATTTATTTTATTTAATTTGGCCCTTAAGCTTTAGACTTTACTGGGCCCTTAAGCGTTAGGCTTTATGTTATGTATATGTATGTGCCCATGTAGGGGAAGGTGGGGTAAGACCAGTGGTGGGCACCGTTAACCAAAAAGTTAACTTCGTTAACCGCTAATCCGTTAACCAAAAAGTTAACTTCGTTAACCGTTAATCCGTTAATTCGTTAAACATGTAACGGAAGTTACCGATAAACCGTTAACGTTAACTTTTATTATAAAAAAATGAAAAACACAATATATATATAATTTAATTTTCCCTCTTCTTCTCGTTCTCCATTTTGTCCATGAGATGCATGTTGCCCTTCATGAAAATTAGCATATCAAAGTTTTCATCAGACAGGGATGATCTCTTGGCCCTCAGGATGTCCTTGCCCATAGAGAACAAACGCTCCACTGCAGCACTGGAGGGGATGGCTGTGTTGAACTTGATGAACAAGTCCACCAACACTTGCTCACCCAAGAAGGCAGCATCTGTCAGCAAGTCCTTGGAGTTGGTCTCCAGCCAGGTCTTGACCAAGTTCTGGGCCTTGCCCTTGAGTGACCTGTGGCTTCTGCTGCTCTCTTTTGTCTGGATGACAGCACTGAAGAAGTCCTCCTCCTCCTCCTCCTCCTCCTCGTTGTTGCCTCTGGCGCCACACGCTCACATTTACTTCTCAACGCCATATATTATCTCATAAAGAAACTAATTCACATTGGGACTTGAAAGTACCGGCAGGATCAACCGGGTAGAAAAATAATTATGGAGATTTTAAAGATGTGGTACCTAGAAGTACCGCCAGGACATAAAGGGTTAAGGTGAAAACGCTCCCATTGTAAAACATCAATTGACTTAATTTGTCATCAAAGTGACATGAGAATTGAAATCTTACCTGATCAGTTTTATGGTTCTTGAAATGTATCAAGGAGACTACTAATAAGGTACTCACAGACATATTATAAATATACATGACTTACTTGACAACGATTATTTTTAAATATTCACTAGCACAAACATGTTGCGCAAGAGACAGACTGCAAATGAAACGAATGTAGTTATTTGTTGTAATTGTTACATATATATTATTGAAAGTGCCTTAAAATGCTCGTGATATTTCTTGAAAGAAGTTGAAACATTCAACTCAAATGGCAAATCTTTCCGCCTGATTTTACAGTCGACCATGTTTTGCTCAAACCAATGCCATAAATAACTACCATATTTGGTAAAAGACAAATTGTGGCGACGGAAACAAATATATCGCCTGATTTTGCACTGCGGAAATGGAAATTCGTTCATCACTATTAACAGTGGCGGATTAATTGCGCACCTGCTCAGCACTGAAAATAATAGAAACTTTTAAACGTTTATTTATGAATTTTTTGGTTAACGGACTTGAGTTAACGGAAGTTAAATGTAACGGAAGTTAATTTGTCCGATAATGATTTTCAAAGTTAACTTAAAAGTTAAATCGTTAACGAAAAAGTTAACTTCGTTAATTAACGATTAACGGATTAACGGTTTGTGCCCAGCTTTGGGTAAGACGGACTACTTAACACAAAAATGAGTCTAGAAACCACATTTATATAATTTTGGGTTTTTTTAGGGGTTGTGGTGGTGCTTTGGGGTGTTATATTTAAAGTCCACACCCTGGTCACGGTTTTTAGAGGAAAAGACTGAAACACGAGATTTTACCAAATCAATATTTTTATTGTACCAAAAACGAATCACGGGGTAAGATGGACCCCAGGGGTCCATCCTTACTGGCACAACTCACACACAAAAACCTCTTCCTCATCATCCTCTACCCCTGCACATTCCTCATGTGCCCATCTCTTGCAAATGGCGCAACAAACCCACCCTTCCCCTCGCACAGAATTACCAAACGTGTCATTGCAATACAAGCACTTGGTTGAATCTCCATCCTCACTGTCACTGTCACGAGCCCAGGATGGCCCAGCTTTCGCTTGCTTTGCTTTTTTCTTTGTGTCATGCTTTTGTTTGGTGACGTGAAGGACATCTAGCAACCAATATCTGAACCTCGCCCTTTCTGCTTGGGTTTAGAGGGGGGGTTCCATCTCACTCCATGGGTCCGTCTTACCCCACCGTCCCCTACTTTATGCGTTATACTCCTCCTATTCTATCTTTCCCAATACGTCCCTGATTACCGAATTAAATCCTAGAATAATAGCTAGTTATCCTAATTGTCTATAAATATAAAACACTATAAAACTATAATTAACTGTGTTTAACTGTAATTAAGTATAATAAGTGAATGTGAATTAATTGGTAATTATAATCATAGTTATACTAGACCAAAGTTACAATATACTTAACGATGTACTCGGAATGTACGTGATGTACAACCAGGCCCGTAGCTAAGGGGGGCCAGGGGGGCAAAGCCCCGCCTGGAAAATAATATGCCCCCCCCCTCTGGGAAAACCAACCGCAACGGCGTTCCATGCTACAAAAACGCCAAAGCCAACTTGTTTTACTTGCCTTTGAAAATAAGAGAACGAAGCAAATAGACATGTTTGAATTCCTAAAGAATTTCGCTAAAAAAAACTCGCCGCATACAATTATTCTAAAATTAAAAAAACTTACAAAAACTTTTATTTACACTAAATTTAGACTAAATATTGTATTATATAACCCAATATGCCTATCTATATGTATCGGTTTGATCATTTTTTTATTTAGCCTACGGTGTTTTACTTGTTATAGTTTTGAATGTAATTTTCTGCAGTATATTTCGATATTCACAAAAAATGACATTAAATTTTTTCATTGTCCCCCTGTCAATTTCTCCGCCCCTCCTACTGATTTTGTCTGGCTACGGCTCTGTGTACAACCCCGACATTGTGTTGCCATCCAAAAATGTATACTTTGCAAAATTAGTATCTTGTTATTTTTTTTTAATCTTTCAAAATTCTAATATATGCTTAAATTATGTTCGACGTCAAGAATTCTTTAGATCTCCAGTTAAAGTGGGAACTTAACCTTCAACTGCACTCCCCCAAAATTTAGACTTATTTATATCTTGTATTATAAACTAAATCATTCCTGCCTTAGACCTTGCTCGAGGAGGTCAAACCTCCTGCCTTTAAATTCCTGCCTGTATCTTCATTTGATTAAGACCTCATATAATTCCTGCCTTAACCCTTGCCCAAGGAGGTTAAACCTCCTCCTCCCTTTCAATTCCTGCCTGAGCTGTTGTTGCAAGAGGTCGAACCTCTCCCCCTGTAAAATTCCTGACCATCAGCGGTTATCGTGAGAGGCTGTAAATTCATTTCTTTCCTTCAGTGCCTCGTTCTGTATATACTTTGTATAATAAAAATTATTTGAGTGAACGAAGACTCCCATTGAGAACTGAAGTGTTTCCATTCACTCATTCGAAAAATTGGGTAGAAAACTATTTTTCAATCCTGGTTACTCGGATGCTCTACGGCTAAAGCCGAGCTTAACCAAAAAGGACCACCTTCGTTGGATCGTTCAAAGTGCGTTCATCATAAAAGTCGCAAGCGGGAAGTGGCCCGCACACGCACAGTAGTATGACCGCAAAATGTTCGAGTGCAAATCAATTGCACTGTTGATCAAATGTTGCAAAGGGGAAGGGGAGGTTGACACCTATGGGGGGGGGGGTATGTAAGCAAGGGGGAGGGTGTTTAGTCCCAAAACTGCATGAAGGGGGGAGAGGGGGTTGGTCCGGGAGAATGACCTCCCCTCAAAAGGGGTTCCCTAATCTAGGAAGGTAACCTAAGAGAGAGAAGAGAGGAGGAGTGAAGAGATGTCGCAGGCATATCTCATCAGCTACTGTACTAAAGTTCATGACAGCCTCAGTTGGCTTAGAAGTCTTAATCACCCAGTTGACTTAACCTGGCTTAGAAGGCGTAACTATCCATTTGACTTAACCTGGCTTAGAAGGCGTAACTATCCATTTGACTTAACCTGGCTTAGAAGGCGTAACTATCCATTTGGCTTAACCTGGCGTAGAAGGCGTAACCAGCCATTTGGCGTAGTGTATATATATATATATATATATATATATATATATTAATGGAGAGAGAGTACATGTTACCTAAGAGAGAGAGAGAGAAGTTTCAACCTTTCGTAGCCATGGAGCAACGCATAATGAGGTCTTCAGCATCGCAGCCAACATGCTTAGAAAGCTTAATCCGCCAGTTGCCTTAGAATGTCGCCACAGTTTAGATTTTGATTTGATTATATAAAGTATATATGCATGTGGGGCGTGTATGCATATACGTTCGTCCGTAACACGGAATAAATAAAGACTTTTCGGAGCTCATCCCATCAACAACACGTGGCCGAGATGGGGGCTACACCAATCGTGTAAGTATAGACTTCTAGGAGCTCATCCCATCCACAACACATGGTCGAGATGAGGGCTACACCAATCGTCTAAGTATAGACTTTATGACCTTCAGTATGGGCATTAGGAGCCCACCTATCAGTAGCGCGAGGCCGAGATGGGGCTACAACAAATCTTCTAGACTTTAAGACCTCTCAGCAGTAACACAGTATTACATAGCCGACTTACCTACCGTTTTACTTACCAACACGGCTTTACTAACCAGCGTTAATATGTTTAAAAACCGTCAGATAGGCATTTTAAAAATATTAACGTCGTTTAAAATAATAAAACAATTAGCAATAGGAGCTTTGGGGGTAATGGTCGAGGTTTGAGTCTGTTGACGATTAATGCCAGCTTGTGACATGCCAGCGTGTGATATACCAGCAATAAAATTATATTTAAACAAAAATTAGACTAACACGAACTTAGATGTAGCTCGTAGCGTAAATTAACCCACTTTTTATTATACTCTTCATACTTCTTTTTCTTTTCTTATCCTCTCTTTACTTGCATGTCTGTAGTTTGCATAGGATGACAGTGTTTGAGTTAAAATTGTGTTTGCATGGTTTGTAAGGGTTCTTATTTTACTTCTTTTCAGCTTGCACCCCTTTCCTATTCTCTTCGACTATTTTTCAGACTTGTCGGCAGTGGCCGGCGGATGATGATGGTGAGTCTTTCTCTCTTTTTCTGAATGACTGTTAACCAACGAATGATAGGTTTTGCTACTTACTTAACCCCTTATTCTCTTCTTTTAACCCCCTACTCTCTTCTTTCTCTCGGGCTTACCTTAGAGTGGATCTTAGGGCCTTTGTTAGCCTTAGCTTCTGTAGATCTGTAGAACACCTGTGTGAAAATGCTTTGTATGAATTGGTCCCCAATTAACCCACTCCTAATATCTCCAGTCTAACTGTAGAGTAGGTTAAGCCTACCCTTGTAGGGGTCAGCCTAGAGATTCCGGAAATGGTCCAGAGCGGGCAAAGTAAACTGAGGCCCACAGTAGGATTCCTCACCAAATTAGGTTAAGGTAATTTACCTTAGCCTTTGTTAAACTATGAGTTGATGTTAGATCTTAGACCACAATGTAGGCCTATTTTAACTGGACCTAGTTTATACGTTATCACTAAACTGGGGTTTAGAAATACAATTGTTCACTTACTGAGTGTTATTAGACAAGTCCTGATTCTTTTTGGTCTTTCTTCTAGTTGCTTAATTTTTGAGAGTGTACTAGCTGGTGGGGATCTTTTACTGTTTTCCAGCCCCTTCGTTCACCATGCCGTTCTTGATGCAAGTCCTTTGTTCCCCGGCTTTTCCCACCAGCGTCCTTTTTGTTTGTTGGTTGATCGGTAGTGTATGTCTACTACCGAGCACGCTCTATCACAGTATATAAATATTAGTGTGGAAAATAACTGGTGAGCAACCAATTGGTTTCATCCACCCAGTTATTGACATAAAAGGAGTTTAATAATTGTTAGATTAACTACCTATCCACTCAGTGGACCATTTTCGTTACCTCCCAACTACCCACACGTATCAGTTTTCCATACCTGATTGACCAAAGCCGACTTACCTATGGCTTTACTTACCAACTCCTGATAGACCGACAAGGTCTCTAAAAACGACCCAATTAATAGACAAAGCTATTAAGCATAAACAAATACATTTATGAGGCCAGGGGAGACCGACAAGGTCTCAAAAAAAGGGAACGCCAATAGTTTATCTTATTGACCAATTAATAGACAAAATAGAAATTAAATTAGGGCTAATAAACAAAATAGAAATTAAATTAGGGCTAACTATTTCATTTCTCATCAATTAGGGAATTATCCAATCAACGTGTTATTTAAAACAAATTTTCGCATTAATGTGCAAATTTATATTTTAATCATATCATTAGCTTTATATTAAACTAGATTTTAAGTTTTAGTAGGGCATACCCTGCAAATGACATTTTCTATGCACATTTATAAAAAAAAATGGATTTTATGGCATAACTTAGATATTTTGCGCCTTCAACATTATTGTAACATTTTTAATGTAATTTAAAATCAGCTTTTGGATCATATTAAACCTTACTATTCACGCGCTAAAGTAGATTTTCTTCAGTGCAATTCTCGAATTAAACACTGCATTGCGGATTTTATTCCTAATACTGTGTATTGTCACAAACACATTTTAAAACGTAGAAGATCGGGTCATCCTATCTAGCAATAAAGAATTATGAATTGCTTCGATATATATATATATATATATATATAGTGCTCTACCAAGATGAGAACATGAGTATATTAACATAACGGTTCATAATATTAAAACTAGATTTTAATATAAAGGGTTTACCCATGTAATGAGGTTTTCTACGCATATTTATAACTAAAACGTCATCAAATCACTTACAAGATGCTTTTGTCATTCTTTTGCTAGGCATATGTGGCAACTATGACCATCAGTTAATGATGCAATAGTGGGATGTTGTATAAATAACACAAGGATAAATAATTTAGTTTATGCCAATGATAAGGTGTTAATAAGTCCCTCTGTTAAAGGTATGGATCGACTACTAAAAGTCTGCGAAGTGTATCGCAGAAACATGATATTCTTTTTAATGTTACAAAAACTAAGGTCATGCAATTTCATCCTATAAGCTGTAATCAGCCAGCTGATGTTAGGATTTAAAATGAGAGGTGAAGTAATTGAGGAAGTACAAGAGTTTAAGTATTTGGGTCAAACTATCACCAGCTCCTTGACTGATGACTCAGATGTAAGAAAACAATCTCGAAGCCTTTGCGCTAAGCCGAATATGACTATAAGTAACTTCCGATTCCGTAAAGTGAAGCTAAAGACACTCTCGTACTTTCTGCAGTAATACTATATATACGGCTAACAACAACTCTGAGCGAATTATAAGAAAGGTTCTGGCAGAACCCTAAATTTGCTGTACAACAGATCTTTTAGACTCTTACATAAATCATCCCCGAGATGCACAGCTTCGCAAATGTTTTCTACCCGCAATGTACCGAGCTTCCCGGCGGTAACAAGACAATGCAGTCTAATGCAAAGAATTAAAAAATCAACCAACCCGATCATCCAAGCTATCCATGAGTCCTGCCGTTTGTCCTCTAAGTTATGGAATTCTTGGTACGAAAACGTCTGTCTAACCCCACTTAACCTCGACATTGCTGTATTATTTCTAATAATTTCTATATATTTCTATCCGTAGTATGTGAACTGTCATTGTACTAATAATATTTGTCATATGGACTATAGTCTGCCAATAAACCTTCTCATTTTCATTTTTATTTTCATTCTCTCTCTCTCTCTCTCTCTCTCTCTCTCTCTCTCTCTCTCTCTCTCTGTCCTTCATGCGCATGCGCAAATTCGACTATCGTAGAAATTGTAAGTGCCGTATTTTTACAAAGGTGGAAACGTCTGCATGTGAAATGTTAACTTATTAATTTAAAAAAAATCTGGGGTGTTTAAGCCGATATTGATAAAGACACGCCCATAAAGGTATCACTGTCAAATCAGGAAGTCGGTGAGCTTGTGATTGCCTTTCGGGTTCAGCTCTTCGTCACTCGTAATGGGTCATCGGTACCCATACAAAAGGGATCCAATTTCAGCTCGACACCATATTAGCTGATATTTTCCAGTGAATAACCACGCAGTGCTAGTCGTCATGAATAGATAGTCAAGAAGAAATCTTCACGTCACCCCCCCATATGAAATTGGGGACATTACGTAAGTTACGTTTGTCGCAAGATGTGGCGAACATTTGTGAAGCCGAACAGATTGAGACAGCGGAAGGATACACATATGAGATGTAAGTAGAAAACTTAATACGCTCGTGTGTTATAGCATTTCCCTCTTTACCCATAAATCTCGAATAATTTTAAGCAACTTTTACCATACAAAGAGTGTATCAAAGTATGTGTGAATGACCCGGTTAGGTTAATTGATTACTGTTTATTATTTGCCCGGGTACCCTAGCTGTTTAAGCGTGTCTCTCTCTCTCTTTCTCTCTCTCTCAGCACAAACGCCAGCGGTCCCCGGGTTCGAGACCCGGTGACGGCGGGCGGTGCGTATTATGCCCAACTAGTCTTCCTTCCACACAATAAAGAAAGGGGTTGGTAGATAAATGGCATTAATTAGGCATTTACCATACAAAGAGTGTATCAAAGTATATGTGAATGACCCGTTTAGGCTAATTGCTTACTGTTTATTATTTGCCCGGGTACCCTAGTTGTTTAAGCGTCTCTCTCTCTCTTTCTTTCTCTTTTTCTCTCTCTCTCTCTCTCTCTCTCTCTCTTTTCCCAGCACAAACGCCAACGGTCCCCGGGTTCGAGACCCGGTGACGGCGGGCGGTGCGTAGTATGCCCAACTAGTCATCCTTCCTTCTTCAGAAAAATGTATGAACTGGCCAAGAAAATTTAAAAATTTTTGTCTACAACCGTGTCCTTTTTCCTTAAAGGACCGATGCGGAACTCGATCGTGTTATAGAAACTTTTCGTAATAGTTTTGAAGAAACGCATGACATGAAAAGTGACCTGAATACGGAGGTAGAAATTTTACTGTACACTCAGCTCAGCGATTGTCGTATCATCGACGAAGTGATGTGAGTGTTTTCGTTTTCACTTGTCTGTGTGTGTGTGTTCGGGCAAGAATAAGCCATGTATTTTCAACATTTTATTAAATGGTAAAACTATGAGGATTGTTTTATATATATATATATATATATATATATATATATATATATCCAACTTAATTTATTGACAGAATCAGCATCCATTACATTTTAAATAAGCTACAGAGCATAAGACTCATCCTTAAACGCCACACAAACTAATATTATTGGAGACATTTTATATTTCATACAATATTGCTACAATTACTTAAGTTACAATTATATATGCATAAAACTTCACACAATGCAGCGAGTGTGTACAAACTGGAACCGATTTTTTATCTGGCTGCATACCAGAACTTCATTTCGCTCAGTGTCAGACAAATCGAATAATTTTTAAAAATTTGTAAATTCGTTCCCGCGGGCCATATGCATGAGAAACGAGAGGCAATACTTGCCGCAAGTATTGCTATAGTAGCCCTGGAATTGGTAAGGGTTCCAGACAATTTGGAGAATGTGCAATTGCTCGAGAAATTTTACAATAATAACGTCATTCCAAGGATGGATCCCCAATGAGTTAAAATAGTACATTCGCTTCCTATTTTTAAAATAAATGGCTAGCCAATGAATCCCTTCACCCCCGCTAACATCCTTATTTATAATAAGTGCTCCACAGTGTCTCGTGGCTGATAGCTTCAGCGTTTCATTCTTCGCAAACACACTTATAAATTTGAAGCGTGTGATTCGATTACTATTCATTACTCTCTGGAGTGTATTCGCATCCATTTTTAAAAGTCTGTGACTACGCCTCTAAACCTATCGATTTCTATTAGGGCATGCGATTCGAGGTATACTAGTACACTATTAGGGGCGTCTAGCGGCTTGGCGAATTCCAATCTGACTGAGATGTTTCCACTCTGCTGTGGACTTATATGCGTGTTTATACTAGCAGATAAGTCAGGCGAGATGTTAAACGGGTAAAGGTTAACCTGTTCGATGAATTCCTTCTGTGTTACGCCGATTCCTAATTCGTTGCAAGTGGCGACAATATGTGCAAGATTACTATAAGCTCTTGAGCAAAGCGAGAACACGGCATCTGTTGAATAATCCGTTTCTAATATCCCCCTAACGTATAGGATTATTCTCTTTTAAGGCCGAAATTTTCGAAATTAAAGGTGTTCTTTTTATATTTTGCATTCACAGAAACGTGTTCCTGCATTCCAATTAATAACCTCTTAGGTAGAATGCCAAGGGCAACATTTTCTATCTGCTTCGATGCCAACCTTGATGGCACCGTGTATAATTTGATCTGTACTCTGCTAATTGGGTAATTTACTGTGGCGTGTAGTAAATTTTTTTCAATTTCTAGTTGTTTAGTAGAACTTAATTTCACTCGGCGCACGCGAAGATATGTTTCCAAAGCATGAATCACCACGGGCTTTGAACTTTCTTCTTGGTCAGCCCCCAGATTTAAACAAATCTCAGGGTTCATACGAGTGAGCTTTATTTTCATATCAACCCCATTCACAAGCAGCTTCTCCTGGAATGTAAAATCTGTGTGTAGGCGTCAGAAGCATTCATATATTTTCTTTTTAAAATTTTTAAATTTGTTCTTTATACTGCTTTCATCTTTAGCTTGATAATAACCTTCGGCAGTTAAAAAGGTGTCCTTCGCTCCTTTTGAAAAGTTTAGGACATTTTCCAGATAGGCTCGTAGGTGATAGTACCCAGTTCCTGCTGAGATGTTGACCTGATTTAAATACACGTCACACTGACTGGATATGGCGTGTAGAAAGTTTGTTTCGGAGAATACAACGTATTTGTCTTCGCAATCCGTTTCATCTGAATGTGCTATTCATAGTTTAGCGTATATGTGTATACAGTTTGGATAAAAAAAATAAGAGCCTAAGCTGGGGATCACGAACTTTATAGGAGCACTCGGTGAGCTAATGGTTTTAACGGATTAATTGTAATAAAGTCACTGTGCTCAATAGAAACTTGAGTTGGGGGCATGTCAAAGAGGGCCAGTTCCGATTTAAAACATTGTGAACTACACGGATGGATGAAACGCGCCTTGGCAAGCCAGAAATAGTGGCACCTCTCTCGACAAGTAGTAATCAGCCTATGATTCATGAGAGCAATGTCCTTAGTTTATATCAGTTAAAAAAATGATCACCCATAGGTTTCAGTCGCTTAGAACACTTCTTTTTTGATGTCCTTTAACGTTTAACGCCACGTGCTGGTAACCCCTTCTTCTTCCGGACAGGCCTCTTCTTCTACTTCCCATCACCACGCATTTTTTGTCTTTGCGTCTTTGATGATTTCGTCCCCTGTACGCTTTAAGTGCTGCTTTTTTAGAGCTTCTTTAGGCTTAGCCCCAGCCATTGTCTTCTACCGTGATAAGACCTGATTGTAACGCTTTCCTGCCGAGATATCTGGCACCACTCTTCAGCAAAGGACAGCCGTGCGCAGTATGGTTGAAAAAATGGATCCAATCCCACTCCCGCGCTAGTATCTCACCCCTCGATTGACTGTGAAAGGCCTTCCGATCATTATATCACAGTGCGACGAAAGCAGAGCTTCATTGTTAAGCTCTTGTCACCGAATGGAAAACTTTTCTCCTCAATCGTTCTCATATATATAGAGATATTGGTTAGTAGGTTAGTTGCGACATTGACATAATGAGGCTTATCGTATGTAATGCTTATGCTCTATGATTGGGAATGTGAGCGATACGCAGCAGGCGCGCCTGGGTATCCCCAACAAACTGATGCTCACGGTATTACTGTAAATATAGCACATGTCTGGGCAGTGGCGGTCCTAGCTTACATGACGCCCTGGGCGAACCTCACCTTCAGCGCCCCCCCCCCCGTTCGCCAACACACACACATTCGAATCCCCCCAAAATAAAGGACAGACATAACTCTTTCACAAAATAACTTTTTATTGGACTAATTGTTGGAACTTCAGAACCAAAACAAAGACTCAAATTTCTGAATTTTACAAATCCTTCATCACGTAAATAGAATAACTCACTTAAGAGAATGTAATTATGATACTATGAACAGGAAAAATACAAATTAAATTGCACAACTGCCATAAATAAACTATTTTTATTTATTTCTTTATTTATTTATTCTTATTTTTATTTTTATTTTTTTTGCAGGCGCTCATGCCGCCCCTCCACAAATGCCGCCCTGTGCGGCTGCCCATATTGCCCATATGAGGAACCGCCACTGTGTCTGGGGGAGGGTAGCCATCGTTCAATTTCACCAATTTCAGCTGATACATTAAGCTGCACAAGTCATGTTGTGTTTCGTGAAAGGTATCTCTTTGGAGCGCTGCTCCATATCGTCCCTAGGTTATAATTTTGAACAGCCCTTTGTCTTTAATATTTCTGTTAGCTTCTGATTTTAGAGTCAGAGTATGGGCCGGGATATCTTTGTTTACGATTCCGTATACTAAATCATCCGTAAGATTTTATCTTTTCAAGCTACCATTTAAGTCCCTCACAACATCCTCGGCTGCGCCATAATGACCAGGGCCTAGTGTTACTACTGTAGTGTAGTACTGTGCCTCCCCACTCCGGGCGGCACACATGGTATCATCCTGAGTTACACCGGCCTTTCCACACTCATCACGGTTTCTAAGAACCGTAAAAACGGATTCTTTACTATCAATACTTAAAAACTTGGTAGCCAATTGAATTTCGCATATTCCTACCTCATATAATTCACGACCCAATTCGATGGGCCAATAGAGTTCTGTTACAAAGTTGGCCAGTGTGTTGCCAGGATGTACATACAGTGAAGATGAGGACGGGAGTGTGACGTAGAAGTGGTTAGGCGCCATGTTGCATACTATTTAAGCTTCATTATTGCATCAGCTTTTATATAGGTGTTGAAGCTTTC
The DNA here is from genome assembly GCA_023014485.1 of Bathynomus jamesi. Taxonomy (NCBI): domain Eukaryota; kingdom Metazoa; phylum Arthropoda; class Malacostraca; order Isopoda; family Cirolanidae; genus Bathynomus; species Bathynomus jamesi. The sequence goes on along the minus strand of JAJOZX010013669.1, from coordinate 6,056 downwards.
TGGGTACCCTAGCCATTTCACCAGGTACAGTTTTCTCTTTCCTGAACCTTTGCTGCCTAAATTTTTTCAATTTTAAACACGTTTTTTTCCTAAATTAAATGTCACTTTCTGCAGCTCCTCGCCGTAAAAGCCTGCAATTTCTTCCCCATTCAAATCTTCAACGTAATACAGCATTATCTCGTCTTTAGCTCTCATAGCCCTAACTTTAAAAATCTCACGTATCCAACCTTACTTAAATCCCTTCTCGAATTTATTACCCGACCGCGACAGCCTTACATAATCATTGATTTTGAAACGCACAGTGTGTGGTGGCACTATACGAGGGTCTTTTCTCACCTAACGCTCTGTGTGCGTACCTCTTTCTAAAATTTTGTTAAGTGCTGTACCAATCGCACGGTGATGTGAACGGTTGTAGGATGAGGCCAGCGAATCCAGAATGTCTACAGTATATATCTGTATGTGTTTTTATGTGTGAAATAGTGAGGCATGCGTTTCTTTATGGTACGTTGAACTCTTTCAGCTAAAGATGCCTTACGTATAGAATTGCTAATGTAGTAACTGATAATAAACTCTAATAGTCTTTGTCATTCTGGAATATACACCGTTTCAGGTTCGTCTGGGAATATATTCGTTCTTAAAAGCACCCTAAACGTGTTTCGCGGATGAAGGTCACAAAGCAAATATCCAGGGTTGGCACTAGTGGGCCCAGCCCGAAAAAACCCACCTGGTTTTTTTTTTAAAAAAAACCCACTTGAAAAAACCCACTATTTTACCCACTTGTGGGTTTTTTCATGAACTTAAGAAGTGCATATTATTTTTTTAAAAATTGTCATATAGGCGCCTGTAATGATTTTACATGCAAAGCAAGCAAAACATGAGTCAACAAATAGACCTACAGGTATAACTCTTTGGGTGAGGTAGCAGGTTATAGTGTGTAGACATCAGCCAATCAGGGTGTTATACATCCTGATTCTTCAGTCAACTGCATCTCAAGGAATTTTCTACTTCTTCATGGATTGTATTTAAAGTGGACCAGACAAATTTCGACGGGAAGGTGGAGTGTAGCCTGGTCTTAGAGTCTCTATCATTTCAATAAAATACTTAGACTCTGCACATAGAAATGGAATATTATTTGCATAAAAGAATTTGGCTATTTTGTTATCAATGACATTTTTCTGCAAAGTTGTTGTTGTCATGCCAAAATCGCTTACTTTCTTTGAATTTTTCTTTTTTTCATCTGTAATTGTGTCAGTGGTGGTGAGGATGAGTCTGGATCATCTGAGAGGTCTATGTCATGGCAGTATGAAGATGATGTACTGGCAGTATTGTCAGTCTTGTTTCTTGATTCCATGTGTTTCAAACATTTCATTAAATGCATTTTTATTCGCTCTATTTTATTACTTATTTCATTACTGCAATGTTTGCATCTAACTTTACTAGTCCCATCATAATATTGACTTCACTCCATTCATGCCCTGATTTTCTTCCTGATCCAAAGGTCTTTGGCATTTTAATGCAGTTATAACTTCAAACAGACTAATTCTGTAGGCTAGCAGTAAAGATAAATATGCTGTTGCCAGTTTGTTTTATTTAACTGTGAAATAAAAGAAAAAATATTCAGTAATATGAATTAAATAGATATAACTAGCTGAATTAAGTTCCCTTTGGGAGCTGTAATTCATCTACTTCCAGCAGAAGACACAGGGGCCTGTCTTCCATAGGAATATAGCCTAACAAATAGGATAATTTACCACACCAAATTAGTTCAAATTGGTCCATGTTTTCCAAATTTTGTTGTGAAGCTCAATCTGAGAAAATAATAACTTTTATGCTTAATTGCCTGGAAGGCAACCTTTTTGCTAAAAACAAGACAAATGTTATATTAATAGTGTACGGTACAGTACAGTATTATTATAAAAATAAGAATAGGTAGGTCTAATATGAACTACCATATGGCCATATGAAAAAAACCAATTTTACCCGGGTTTTTCGGGTTTTAGGTGAAAAAACCCGAAAAAACCCACCTGGGGTGGGCTTTTTCAAAAAAAGTGGGTTTCTTGCCAACCCTGCAAATATCCATAACGGTGACTTGTAGCTTCTTTATAAACTTCAAAAAACTCCTTACGCTGATTCGGGAACATTTGATTGGCTAATACCCCAATTTGTGACACATCTCTACGTTGTGCGAATAAAACTAGATACTGTGTATTTAACGACACATCGCGCATGTATCTATTTTTGAAAAGTAGATTCTGTTTGATGAAGAATACGCTTATGTTAAAATGGTGGGAGAACACTGTAAATGTTTCGGCAAACGTTTTATCATTTCTAACATGAGATCGTCAATTACAATGACCGTATGTTCATTTCCCTTTAACGAATTAACGTCATATACACCTTTGTGGAACAAAATATCATCTTGGTACTCGTTGAATACTGACTGGTATGTCGAATAGCACCATATGACTTTATGCACAAATTTTGAGAACATTTCCCCCTTATCTTTAATGATTTTAAGCAAAAACACAGTTTTACCACATCCTGTAGGACCAGATATAATACATGTGGACGGACTCGTGAACCTGAATTTTTCTACAGAATCCATCTCTAACCCGTCACACTCCTACGTGGAACATCTACAAAATATAATAAAAGTTTAAGCGATGTTCCTCATATTCTACAGTCTTGTCTTTCTTCTTCTTTCTCAGAATCGTGAATGAGGATAAGGGCGAGGTACTGCGCCAGCAGCATGTCCCCATCATCGATATTGCAGACGATACCGATGACTGTGTAGTTGTTGTTGGGGATACAGATTCCACCCCCCGCTAGTGAACCCCTACCAACGCCAACTGTAGCACCCCCATGCGGCAATTCGAGGAGAAAGCGGGGGCATGATAAAGTTGATGATTCGCCGTCCACGTCAGGTATAAAGCGCGCCAAGAATGCACCGGTTGTTAGACCCACAGTAATGGAACCCCAGCCCTCTACGTCTTACGATAAACTCCCACAATATTTCCTTCCACAAATAAAAATGTGTCCCCTTATTCCTGTTCAATTCCGATCGTACCATCCAGAGCACCAGCTTCTCGTTCTGTAGAGGATAGTATAACATTCGAGCTGGTGCGCAGGGCCACCTTCACCCCAGACCTGACTAGAAATCGGTACGTATTCAGGGTCGACCAGCGAACCATGTATAGCAATGGTGTTGAACACGGACTACAGCGCATAGTTGTGTGTATAGTGGAGTTTGCCCTTCAGAACAGCGACGGTCATGAAGTCAGGACGAGGCTGTCCTTCGGGTTCGGTTCAGATGACGGGGATGTAGATGATTTTTCGATAGTAATAGCATACAGGCGCTTGGCCGCTGTAGATATAGAATATATTATGGGCCGTATAATGCAGGCCTCTCAAAGTAGAACAACCTTCAGCATGAACAACTTCACGATAGATATTGACCACGTGTTCCGTGTTGCGGGACATACGGCCACACCTTATACTCTTAACTTCAATTCTCAGGCTATTTACAGACGGCATATAAACACCGAGCGTGGTTGCGGCTTTATAGCAGTAGTCTTAACTCATATGTTACTGTACTAAACTTTGGCTGCCGACTGTTATGCAGCGTGCCGTAAACTGGCAACAGATTGCGAGCTTGAGTTTGACTGTAATATGGGTCCTGAAGAGTTGAGAAGGGTGGAGCAGGAAATGAATGTTCGTATAGTTGTATTTGGAATGGATAATCGTCGTAGGACTGTGTATGTTTTTAAAAGCATGTGAGAGACTGTACAAGATCCCTACTTATTTTAGGGCTGTCAGGGACAACGTATCTCCCCATCCGTAATATAAGGGACCTTTACGCGAGTTATGATAAAAGTCGAAAATATGGAAGGCATCATAATTTGTGTAAGGGATGCCTCGAGTTTGCGAACGATATAGTGAAACATTGTAAGGATTGCCACATGGTATGTGAGCAGTGTAAAAGCTCCACATGTGCGGCAGAATCGGGCGGCTGGTGGTTCAGCAAGCATCAGGGATTCCACTCGGTCTTTCAGGATAGATCCTGAACGATTCTGCTGCCGGACCATAGAGCAGCACATCGAAACAATCCTCCGAAATCTTGAGTACGACACTGATCTTTTTGAGTCTCTCCTCACCTCCTACCCTTGCCGACTTGAAGCCGTCCGCCAAGCACAAGGAGGCAACACCAACTATTGAGGGGTTTTGTTTAGACGTAGAATTAAATTGTCTAAAAGATGCAACAATCAGTTTTTTGTACCTCTATTAGTTTCATCTGTGCAGGGGGCGCTCCACTCATTGTTTGCCACCGTGCACAGCAACAGACCGGTGTATACATAAAACATGCCCGCAACACGGGGGAAGTGCCCATTAAGGTAAATGGCCGTGTTTTTTTGGGTGGATGTTCTAAGCGAAGACCGTGCCACTGGTGAGAAGACTGCGTACTCCTTTAACGGGTGCTGGTGGCACGGATGCCCACGTCTGAGTGTGGAATCGTAGGAGATATCCATGGTAGATCTCCTGCCAACAGTCTTGCATGGACCCGCACCCGCGATCAGCTTATAGGTTCCCAGTTCACTCACAAGGTCTTGTGGGAGCATGAATATGATGCACGGATGGAAACAGATGGACAGTACCGCGAAGAAATAAACACCATCAAACGTCAATGGTGTTGGATCCTCTCAGGTGCGGCGATAGCTTGTTCGGTGGACGTACAAATCCCTTCAAGCTATACTTTCCACCTGCGGAGGGCGTGAAACTCCATTACTACGACTTCTGTTCTTTATACCCCTACGTAATGAGGAACAATCCGTACCCCGTAGGAGCACCTGAAAAACTGGTGGGACCCGCCCTACTCACCATCGAAGAGTTCTCAACAAATTTGAACGCGAACTATTTCGGTCTTTCTTTGTAGACGTGCTCCCCCCCCCCGACTTATGGATGCCGATCTTATCCGGTTATAGACCACAAGCTCATGTTTCTCCTGTGCGTGAAGTGTGCAGAGGAGAACAATAGGGCCTGTAATCACACAACCAACCAGCGGAAGATCAGAGGTGTATATACAAGTCCTGAGCTGTCCCTAGCCGATCACCATGGTTACAGAATATTGAAGATATATGAGGTGTGGAGGCTTCAGAAACTCCCCAACCTTTTCACGCCATATATAAACACTTTTTTGAAGGATAAGGTAGAAGCATCAGGTTATCCGCCAGGAGTTGAGACCGAAAATGAAAAATCGGCGTATATTCAGCGCTACCGTGATCGTGAAGGGATACAACTTGACCGGTCCCAAATTGTAAAGAACCCGGGCAAACGCTTTAGCGCAAATTTGTGCCTAAATAGTCTTTAGGGGAAATTTGCACAGAATACAGGCAAGGAAACGTCCATCTAATTCAAAGTTATAACGAGGTGTGGGATTATGTCAACGCTCCTGATAAAGAGGTCATGGAGATTGTGAATGTGGGTAATACGTACATAATAAAGTATAACAGTACCGAATTGGCTACAGATACATCACGTGTTACAAACATACCTGTAGCCAGCTTCACAACAGCATATGCTCGCATCAAACTTTGGGGTCTACTGCATTCTCTTGGCCAGAGGGTTCTGTACGAAGACACAGATAGTGTGATATTCACAGAGAGGGAGGGTGAATACATGTCGCCTATTGGGCGGAGAATTGACTGATGAGATCAAGGATGAGTATGGTGATAGTGCCTACGCTGATTCTTTTGTCTCAACAGGTTCAACCGTCCAAAAACTTATGGGGTACGGGTGAGGGTCGGGAAGGAAGTGAGATATATCGTGAAGGCGAAAGGCATCACGCTTAACCAGAGGAACGGCGGATCGTTAACTTTGATTCGCTGAAGGATCTAGTGAGCTTAGAAGATGAGGGTGACCAACCACCCCAACTGACTGTAGGGACCCACAATTTTCGAGCACAGAAACTGGGAGGCGTGAAGGAACTTAGGGGGACGAAAGTGTGTCGTAACACATACAGGAAATGCTGCCAGGTGCCTGGCACCTACGATACCGTACCA
>JAJOZX010013668.1:50000-88256 GCA_023014485.1 Bathynomus jamesi | reverse complement strand
AAAAAAAAAAAATATACATACATACATTATATATATCACACATATACATATATACAATAAACGGAGAGATAAAAAATTATTAAAACATTAAAGGATTGTGGGAGGAGCATGCAAATTTGTAAGGAAAAACTACCGATTTTTAGCACAAGATTAGCACAAGATCAAATGAATTGTTTCCAACCAATGTTATAGAAAAAAAAATAAAAAAAAAATACAAATTTTACTGGAAATCTGCCCGGGTTTTAGCACTTTGCCCTTCTTGTTTAGGTTCGATGTATATAAAAATAAATTTTAAAAAAAATTCAAGTAATTTGAGTAGCATACAAGTTTACCAAAGATTTAGCGTTCTACCCTTCTTATCTAAATCTGTTCTGAAGGAATTCAAAACAACAGGATCGAGTTGAAAAAGACCTTTGCTTATGTTGGTTATTTGTAAGTTGGATAATGGCAGACTCAAGAATATTTCTATTAATAATGTTGCTAGAGTGAAATAAAACTGAAGCATTATTCCAATCAATACAGTGGGATAACTCTGACAATGGACAAAAAGGGCACTGGACGACTGTCCTGTTCTAACGGAATATTGATGCTGTTTTATACGTGTGTGCAAATCCTTTCCCGTCTGACCTATTAAAAGGAATCACATTGTTTACAACCAATTTTATAGATAATGCCTGAATTATTGGTAGGGCTATTTTTTACTATGATATTTTTCACAATATTGTTATATGAAAATACTACATTAATATCCAAAAGTTTAAGTACATTAGCAATGCCTAAAAATCCCGGGAAAAATGGAAGTACTAAAATATTTTTTGACAAAGTATGAATGTTATTATTCACACGATAGAAAGTTCGTTTTGCCTTGTTGAGACAAGATTCCATAAACGCAGATGGATAACACAGATCATTTCCAATACCGTTGATTTTTTCCAATTCGGCATCGATGTATTCCGGACTGGCGATCCTAAGGGCGCGGAGAAACATTGAAGAAAAAATGGCCTTCTTAGTGGGGGTGTCATGTCCCGAGTAAAAATGTACGTAGGACAAATTGTTTGTTTTTTTCCGATAGATACTAAACTTAAAACCTGGGCTTTCCCTATGTACACGCACATCCAAAAATGGGATTGAGTTGTCTTGTTCCACAGCATCAATATTCCGTTAGAACAGGACAGTCGTCCAGTGCCCTTTTTGTCCATTTGTCAGAGTTATCCCACTGTATTGATTGGAATAATGCTTCAGTTTTATTTCACTCTAGCAACATTGTTAATAGAAATATTCTTGAGTCTGCCATTATCCAACTTACAAATAACTTCAACATAAGCAAAGGTCTTTTTCAACTCGATCCTGTTGTTTTGAATTCCTTCAGAACAGATTTAGATAAGAAGGGTAGAACGCTAAATCTTTGGTAAACTTGTATGCTACTCAAATAACTTGAATTTTTTTAAAATTTATTTTTATATACATCGAACCTAAACAAGAAGGGCAAAGTGCTAAAACCCGGGCAGATTTCCAGTATAAATTTGTATTTTTTTATTTATTTTTTTTTCTATAACATTGGTTGGAAACAATTCATTTGATCTTGTGCTAATCTTGTGCTAAAAATCGGTAGTTTTCCCTTACAAATTTGTATGCTCCTCCCACAATCCTTTAATGTTTAATAATTTTTTATCTCTCCGTTTGTTGTATATATGTATATATATATATATATATATATATATATGTATGTATGTATGTATGTATGTATGAGTGTATAGTTTTTTTTTTTTCTGTAACCTATATATAGGCTGTAACCCTTTATGTACTTCAGTGTTCCTGAGGATGTCATTAGACGAAAGCGCTTGAGCACCATTCTGTGTTTCCTTTCCTTCGTGGTTTTATTCATCATAAATATTTTTCACGTGTTACTTTCGTGAAATAATTTTCATAATATATATATATATTTAATATAATATAAACTCTCTTGCCCCACACCAACATGATGGGAGCATCTGGATTAGGATAAAATTGTACCCAAAGGAACATACACAGAACATTGTTTATGAGCAGAGGAACAGCTACAGTGCTTGTAAACATTGTTAAATGGTCTGCGTTTACATTCATTTATTAAAATATATTTATGAAAAGCGTGATGTCAATTTTTACTTTTATATAAACGTATGAAATAGTGTTAACCTTTTCTGCCAGATGTATTAGGAGGTTGATAACACTGTAAGCAGTAAAGTTTCGTATAACATGAAAATTCTATGCCGTTTGGTTTCCTATTACATACCAAAATAGGTTAAAGAAAGGTTACTCTCAGAATTAGGTTCCAAATTGGGGACCGCATAGACACTAACCGAGAGCTTACTGGCTTTTTTTTTTTTTTAACCCTGTATACCAAAAAGGGAACCTACACGGTTAGTATTGAAACGCCTTTATTACTTGGATGATTAAAATTATAAAAAGAACCATTTAGGTAATGCGACTCGACTTGACTGCTTCAGGGACTTTTCTATTTAGAGTGTATAGAGCAACCCTCTATAACTTTAAAACACACTTTTCCACGAACGGAGTAAAATATTTCGTATATGTGTATAGTTATACGAAATGACAGGTTAGCGTATCTTATAATTAAGAAAAATGATTAATAATATAAATAATTAAAATTTTTCTAAAAAAGAAAATTTTCTAATCACCATATGATTATAATTAATTGGTTAACTAATTATATTTTTTAATTAATTATATTTTTTAGTTAATTATATTTTTTAATTAATTATATGGTGTCTTTTTCAACCAAATTAAAAAGTTTGGTCGTGAAGTAATAAAACCGATAATTGAAAATTAATTAAAAAAAATTATATAATTAATTGAACAAATTATAAGTGTAGAAATTTAATTTTTTCGGTCACATTTTGGGTCTTGGAATTTTGAGTTGTTTTGTTACCTTTTCTTAAGTCCATTTTTTTGGACCAACTTTGGATTGGATTGTCTTTTTGGATCGACCTTGGATCGCTTTCGTCCCATCGGATTTCGTAACCATACAGAAACAAATGTATGGTTATATAACAACTATCATATATGGTTATAAGTGCCAAACTACCAAACAACTAATACAAATTATGTTTAATTCAATCGTGTTTTTTTTCTGGTATAACTGTTACTTTTAAATGGTTGTAGCGCAGTCGTCACATGGTTGAAATAATCATTTTGCATTGGTTGTTAAATGGTTTGGTAGATGTTGTACGTTTAATTGAAGACCACTTTCCATTAAGGTTACTACCGTTTACATTTACAATTTACATCATTTTACAATTACTTTGAAATATATATATATATATATATATATATATATATATATATATATATATATATATTAATATATATATATATATATATATATATATGAGACAGAGAAAGAAAGAAAATAAAATGTTACTTTAATTTGATAAAATCTTAGAAGGTGTGGTCCGAACAAGATATTAAGGTTAGTTAAGTATTGTTAGGTGAAGTATATGTACTAACTGTAATGCATCCTCGAAGGTCGGCAAAAAAAAAAAATATATATATATATATAATGTAAAGAACGACGCTTGTGTAGAAGAGCGTTCCGTACAAGATGAGGAGGCAGAACGAACAAATGAAAAATGAGGTACCACCCGGGAATCGAACCCGGGATCATCCGATTGCCGTCAGATATGCTATCCACCACACCATGGACCTCGATCAATCAGAAGTCGTAATTCTCCTACGTACGAGCAGAAACCAATGCCCTGAGGGGGCACCTACGCATGCCGTACATATATACATTTTAACTGCAAACAACACACAGTATAATTAATGTAAAGAACGACGCTTGTGTAGAAGAGCGTTCCGCACAAGCTGAGGAGGAGAACGAAAAATGAAAAATCTGACCGGCAATCGGATGATCCCGGGTTCGATTCCCGGGTGGTACCTCATTTTTCATTTGTTCGTTCTCTCTCCTCATCTTGTGCGGAACGCTCTTCTACACAAGCGTCGTTCTTTACATTAATTATACTGTGTGTTGTTTGCAGTTAAAAAAAAAAAAATATATATGAGAGAAATTGTATAATGTGAAAATTAATGATAATATAATTCTAGTTTCACTCTTTGTGCTATTCTTTTTACAACATTGTACAATTACTTTCAATTACTGTTAAGGTAGTTATATATATTTCCTCAATTAGTTGATGTAAAGTAGAACTGTAATGGAATTAAATGTGATGTAAATTACTGTTAAGAAATCTTTTTCCATTTATATTCATTTAACTTATCATTGCGTCAAATTACCATTTTTTTTAAAGCTAAATGGTAATGGACGTTGCTATATATATATATATATATATATATATATATATATATATATATATAATATATATATATATATATAAAATAATAATTGGTCTTATTTGCTTTCTTCAACTTTTATTTTCTCAGATATTTATATTATGTATTTCCTGTTAATCCTTTAGAATTTTTTTCTCCTTTATACCGATGGGGAGAGAGCGTCTCTTGAATCGTGACCTGTGGCTTAGTAGCGTCGGCGATTTCCTCAGTCTTACAGCTCCAGCGACTTAGAAAAGCTTAATTTAGACTCTGGAGGGATTAGGAGGGCTGGGTAACGCACACGGCATCTCTTTCCTGAGATTATGTAACTGGCCTCTTGGATCAGATAAATGATTATAAAGTCTAGCTCACAATGGGCTTACATTGGGAGATGGCCGTATAACATTGGCTCTCCCCTCCGATAATTAATCTTGTGTCATGTAGAATATAATATTGCTACAAGTAAAATATATTCAGTCGTAATGACTAATCTCGTGAAAGTATTTTTTTTAATTAAATAAACACATATAAAGCGGTCTCGGCCTTATATGAATAGGCGAGTTCTTGAGAGAGAGAGGGAGGGAGGGAGGTTGGTTATATATATATATATATCGCACCTTTATGTAATGCAAATTAAGTTTAGATTTAATTTTGTATCGGGTTTTTTTCCACGCCTTTTTTCATTTTTTATTTTTTTTTAATATTTAAATTTTCAGGTTTTGATATCTGAGGTTTAGATCGATTCCGGTGGCTGGAGATATGGCGGCAGCGGTTCATCCGAGATGCGTTTTGTGAACCTTCCGCATTATCTAATTCTTATTACCTTCCTCAATTTAGCGTTGTTTACCTCCGTCCTTTATATATATAATATATATATATATATATATATATATATTATATATATATATATATATATATACACACACAACCGTGATTAAGATTGGTCTCTGTCCGTATGTCAGTCCCATTTAATTGTGAGAGGTAACGTAACAGCTGCGCGAATTTCTACGCTACATTCATACCATATAATGTAATTGGTTCTCGATTTGTATTTGGAGTCTCGGTTTTGTGTAAAGAGTTATACACACACAGAGGTTCCAGTTGTAGGATTAGAATCCGAGTACACTCGACTAAATGGTATTTTAGATAGTATGTAGTTCGGATTAAAAAATATAGAAAAGCGTTTGAAATTTTGAAGGACTACTGCATTATATATAGAAGTTCATATATACTATTTCATATAGCAGTATAATATATATATATATATATATATATATATAGTTTAACTTATAACCACTCCTCAATTTGTCAAAAGAAGGATATTTGGTAAACCGCTTCCATTGTAGTAAGACAATAATAATAATAACAATAACAATTAGTTTAATTGCTGTAATAATCATAACGTTAAATTCGCCATATACGTATAATACAAAATATTATTTCCTGTCCTCTTTGTTATTTATGAAATTGGATCACTTTTTAAGTACTTGTTCAGCGTTGAAGTCTCTCTTTTCTGAACCCTGATTTTGGAGTTGTTATTTTGGCGCTAAATTTTAACGATTATTATACAATTATCATTTGCATAATAGAGTAGTTTGTTTATTTTTAGGGTCTCTTTTTTTTATTATTGTGTTTTATAACTTTTATGGAGAATATATGTCTCAGAATATTGGGTTATGGGTTATGAGGGTGAATTGTATTGTCGAAATGGAATGTTTTTTTTTTTTTTTTTTCCGTGTGTGTGTGTGACAGTCACTGTGTGTGTGTGTGTGCGTGCGCGCGCGTGTAATGTATGGACTTGCCATATAATGATCGTTTATCCTATTATAATGTTTCCCAATTATTTTTCATATATATATTTTTATTCAGTTTAATTATATGGTATAAAACTTTCCCATAGCTAATTTCTTCACATGTACATTTGCTGTCATTATTTTTGTATCGTAATTATACTCCAGTATGTTGATCTTTCCTTATGAAAGGCCTACTGAATGAATCATCTATTATGAAGTAATCCTGAGGGTTCCTTGGCCTTTGCTATAGAGTAGACCCCACCTGGTTTATCGTAGGGTATACTTTTTGTGCCCTCTCTAATTACTGCATCAAACAGACTCCTTTCGGTACTGCTTCCCGCCCATTCCTGTATATACTTCTCTTTTATCCTTTTTTTTTTTTTACATCTTCATCTGCCGTGGAATTCTCTCATTTATCTTCGTCTCTGCCTCCCTCTTCTTTCCTGGCCTGTGTCTCAACTTCAACCTTCTTTTACTGAAGCTTTATCTTATATCTTTCTCCCTCTCTGGTTACGTTGCCAAGGTTGGTTCCCGCGTAAAGACTTGGACTGTCCACACCTGCATGCAGTGGCTACTCACTAATTTGTATCAGCTGTTTTCCAAGACCCAAAGTGCAAAATCCCTTTTTTTAAGTGAGAATTCTCTCGGTGGTATATATATATAATATATACATATATATATATATATATATATATTATATATATATATTATATATATATATATATATATATCGATAGATGTGTAATAATATTGTGTAAGTAGATATATTGTAAATTTTTAATAAAAAAAGAGCTATAGCATAATCCTATTTTGAGTGGGAACAATTCCCTCCCTCCTCTCCCCTGCATTCCATAAGTGCCTGGTCCTTATTGTGGCTACCTTCCTTTCTTTTTCTTCTCGGACTAATCCGTGTTTTTGCTACCATTACCTAACGGTCTCATTAATTGTGTATGCAGATGATATTAAGCTGCAGGTCTCTCCCCAAAGGATTGGTCTTAATGTTTCCAAACAAAGCTCTCCTTTTCTGACCTTCACTCAAGAGGAAAGACACCCGAGCCGCCTATGTTATGATGTAGAAAGGCCTTGGGAATAATGTATATACATAACGAGAAAGGTATGGACGCTTTCCGCTTTCATTTTCGGTTCAGTTTTAGAAGAGAAAAAACTTTATGGGGACTGAAAAAGTTATGCAAATGTCGTCAGCATCGTCTTGGTGATTGATGTTGCGACGAGGTTGGTTTTTTCGCGTCGTGGTTCGCATTTGCAATCGTTGTTAATTTAATGGTTATTTTCTAACAATTCGTGTATATAGGCTTAAGTGATGTTTAAATCGCGTATATACGATGCAAGGAAAACGGTTTTTATGTTGGGTATAACGGGAAAGCATTCATATACGTACGGGTTTACGTATATAGAGTCTACAATATACTCGTACACAAAGGGAAAATAATACACTCTAAATTTGGTCCTTTGAGATCGCTTTTGATAATACGTGCGTGCGTAATTTTTGTCTAATTGTACTCTTAGCACGTAAGTATATCTCCTATTTTATATATGTATATATATAATATATACACGTGTATGTATGTGTGTGTAATATAGACATACATTATACGCACAGTATAACATAAAATAAAGGATGTACTTCAAGTTTAAAGTGTATAATTAGCCATACGATACGTATTAATTAAAGTGTAGTCTTAATTAAAGTATAATCCTAAAAGGACCAAATTTAGATTGTAGCTCGCAAGCATAATATACCGTTAGATTTGCAATCTGTTTTTACGATCATTCACTATTTTAATTATATTTACATTTTTTGTTTTTTTTTATCAGAATCCGGGCAAATCCGGTTTCTGTTTACATGGGAATTTAAAAATAAGATCTTCATAATGACTTCCACTTCATCCTTGACTTTTATATATATATATATATATATATATATTATATTATATATATATTATATAATATATATATATATATATATATATCTTTAATTTCATCGTTAGTTTATGGCATGTATTTGAGAAGCTTCAACCATTGTATTTTCACAAATCTGTCTTTATATTTAACGAAATATTTCCTTGAGGTTTTGAATGCTTTTCTTTTATTTTTTTTTTAACTAACTTCAAATTATGATAGATCACCATTTCACAATTTAAACTATGACCGAAAAATACAACGATGAAAAAAATTTAAACGAGAAAGAAGTTGTTTTTGCGCTTTAGTCAATTAAAATGTACGATTATGAAGTCCAAAAAGATTATTATATATATATATATATATATATATATATATATATATATATATAATATTAAGAATATTTATCTTGCTTTTAAGATTTTAAATATAGTTTATGGCATTATCATTAAAATAGAAAAATGTGTTTTTGTACCCAGGGCAAGTTAACCGTTTGCTTCTACTTAACATTTACTAACACATATATATATATATATATATATACAGGGTGGTGCAAAAGTAAGTATACAGTTAGCTATAAAAAAATAAATACTATACCTACTTTTGCATTATCCTGTAATATATATATATATATATATATATATATCTATATATATATATATTATATATATATATAGGCTATATTGTTCAGAATTTGAACTTTGTTATTTGAATACACTAGAACATCTCTCCTCTGGAGCAACCTTTTATTAGATACAGGACTATTTTTATATCGAGAAAAGCATTTTATATTATGAGGCTTTTTAGGAAATAAATTTAACTGAATTAAAACCTTTACGTATATATATATATATATATATATATATATATATATATATATATATATATATATATATTATACACGGTCGAATAAGGTTTATAATAGCATTATTGCTCTATTTTTATCCAAACTTTATATTCGTTAGATAAAAATCTAAAATAATAATTAAAGAATATTTTGCAAATTGCACACTATTCAACCCCAAAGAAAGATTGAAGAAAAGATTACAAAGCGGATTGGTAATAATTATTTTAAGTAATTGTGTTGGACCTCACTGTTAAAATAAAGCTGTTTTTCTGCAATCTTTATTATAGAGCTTTAGCCCGAGTTTGTATATATAATATATATATATATATATATATATATATATATATATATATATATATGATGTAGAAATAGTAATAAAGAGATCGTCTATCAGCTTCATCAATCAATGTTTTGAACGTGTTTTTTTTTTTTTTTACCCCGTTTTAAAACTTAAATTAGCATTGATAATTCTCATTTTAATTATTCCCCGCGAGAAATTATATATAATTATAATTTATTCCTTGGGTACTGTTCGGATAATCTTTAATTATGCCCTTGGACGGTAGATTAATTATAAATATTAATTCAGGAATATTTTGAAATTAAATACAAGATTAAGAATAAGACAATGGAATTATGTGTATGTGTAAAGTGTGTGTATGTAACTTGTTTAAGATTTACCTAAAAAAGAAATTTGCATAACGGATAAACCATTTGATGTCTGATTTTAAAATAATTATATTGTGTTGATAATGATTTCGCTTTTTTTTTTGTTTTTATATTGCATTCGGATAAAAGCATAATTATATGGAGTGTATACTTGTGTGTGTGTATATATATATATATAAGTAAAAGGTTTTGTATATATATATATATACACACACACAAATTCTTGAAAGATTATAAAATTCAAGGGAGAATTCTTCAATGGTATTTTTATTTTTTACATTGTTTTATAATTTTTTTAAAACTTTTTTAATGTATTTATTTTCTATCAACTTTATTTATTTTACCAAAAATCTTAAAATAATTTTACTATTTTTCTTTCCTTTTTTATTTTTTATTTTATTTTTTATTTTTTTTTTGTTGCGTCTAATATAGATAAGGTCTTTCCCCCTTACGAGATATCCTTTCAGTTAACGACTATAAGTCTCTCTCTCTCTCTCTCTCTCTCTCTCTCTCTCTCTCTCTCCAGCTAGCTTATATATTCTCCTCTTTACTGTCCTGTAAAATTAAAATTTCCTTGGCTACTTTTCCAGGGTCAAGGATTTTATTTTTCAACCTTTTTCCGTGCCCGCCTCTGACGGGGAAGGAGCGGAGGGTGGGGAGAGAGCTTTATGTTTTTTTATCCAGTTTTCTACTACTGCTAGAGTAGTTAAAAAGTGAACAGTTTAATAACAGGAACCTCTCCGAGTGGACCGAAAGGTCTTTGAGGCTTCCTCTTCTCTTCTCTCTCTCTCTCTCTCTCTCTCTCTCTCTCTCTCTCTCTCTCTCTCTCTCTCTCTCTCTCTCTCTCTCTCTCTCTCATATATTCAGTGTTAAGCTATATCCTTTTGAATCGCATTCAGACAAACACTCAAACCCATACAGACAGACCGTCTATTTCTTCCCTTTAAAAAACTAACGATGACGTCGTTACTCGGCCCCTGTCATCAAATGGAAGAAAAATAAAAGATCAGCAACCAGTTTCATAATTGTATAGATGGGTTCAGTGTGGAAGGTAGGAGATGATCAGTATTTGAATTTGGCGTGTATATACAATATATGTATATAACAGTAACACTTTTCATCAGTATTTAAGTTATGATTCTGCGTAACGTTCCTTATTTAAGATGATAAATGAGGTGAAAATGCAGAATTAATGTAATTTATTTTTTCATTATGATTAATTTTCTAGTTTCGTACGAACTAATTTTCCAATAGACGTAGTTTCTATGGATAAAAAAAAATGGAAAATGAACCATGAGTATAATGGCGTTTGTAACAAAACTAAAGATTGCGTCTGGAGGAGAGAAAACCCTCCCTTCGTTCTTTGTGAGAGTCCATTGGTGTGTCAACTAACGTCTCTTCACGGGGAAAGAAACAGTTGGAACGAAGCAATGGGACGAAATGCACTTCAATATGACCCTCTCCTTATGTTTCGTTCTTTCCTCCAGCCGAGAACGCTACAAAGCACTCCTAACATCTACTGTTGCCTCTCCTTTGATCATCTTCGCGTCTGCTCTTGGCTTTTTGTCTTCACGTGAATGGCGGTATTCTTTCGACGCTTTTTCGTTATTCTCTTTCTCTCTCTCTCTCTCTCTCTCCTCTCTTTCTTCGATTTACTAAGAGGAGAAGAAGATAATGAGCGCCACAACGCGGCTTCCTGCTGCGGTGTCCTGCGGTTGATGCTGTGAAAGGCGCCGAAACGGGTTGATAAGAACCTCTAAGGATCGGATTGGGGAAGTGGATACAAATGCATCAAGAGCTGAGCTCATACAGAACAGCTTTATTGCATGTCAAAGCTTCGCAGAACCAAATTGTCAGTATTTCATAAACGTTTTACAAGGTCATTATTTTTAAGTCAGTAATACTTTGAGTTGTGTTTATCACCATTTTAAATTTTTATGAAATATTTGTACGTTTTTCCTATTATGAATACCACTGGTTTTACTTTATTGTAGTTATACAACTGTTAGTTTATTTAGTGTGTGTGTGTGTGTTTTGTAGCACAGAGCCACGGAAAGGACAGTATGTGTCCAAGCGTAATTATATATTTTTATACCGTGGGTCCATAAAGTTTAGCATCATAGGGAAAATTTATTGTCTAAAATTTGTTTATTTCAATGATGCTGAATTTTATAGACACGGTAGACAATACACACACACACCACACACACACACACACACACACACACACACACACACACACACATATATATATATATATATATATATATATATATATATATTATATATATATATCCAAGTAGCACCAACAGGAAGACATTTTTTCATCCATTAACTCCTCTATTTTGCAGATCGGTCAAATTTTCTTGTAGGAAATATTTTCTTGATGTTAACATAGGTTAACCCAACCAAACTTAACCCAAAACAAAAACTGGTTGCGTGAAAGCCTGAGATAGCATGAAGTAGGAGTAATTTGATTTCGAGGTTTTGAATTAAAATCCAAATGCGGCTGAAATTTGGAAAAAAAAAATAATCATCTTAAACATTAAGGACAAACCCCTTTCTTCGAACATTTTAATGGCCTCCTACTTTAACACAGGCAAAAGTGATTCAAATTTTGAAAACAACAAATATGACCCGTAAGAGCTACTGGTAAAAAATGAGCACGGATGAAAACTAACATAAAGGGTGGAGCAAAATGGTATTTATGACTCGTGTGTGTGTGTGTGTATATATATATATATGTGTGTGTGTGTGTATATATTATATATATATATATATATATATATATATATATATATATATATATATATATATATATATATATATATTACATACAAACATTGCATGGAACAAGGAACTCTTCTGGGAAAATTAAATCCACTATAGTTCGAATAAGTAATGGTAAATGACAAATACTATAGTTTTTCTTTTTCATGATGGAGGGCCAACGTCACTAGCAAAGAGGCTCCAAAATATAGCTTCCCTCACTAGCTATCTGTTGAGCACATAGGACCTAGCTTTGGGACAGGGTGTAGCGTTTAAAGCTTCCAAGACCACTACATTCAGAACCTCAATATACGCAAGAAACTCGTTGCATTTACATCGGATCGAATACATCAAAGAAAAAGGGGTAACTATTGTATTTTTAGCCAAAAACCAAAATTTAAACCTCAATCGAAAAATTTGAGCGTCCACTTTTCAAGGCACTTCACACGTTCATTTAATGTGATACAACTCAGAATGGTCCCCTTAAGAAAGCTTTTGAAGTCTCTTTGCTAGTAACCCGTTGCAAAGATAAAGAAAAAGTATAGTATTTGTCATTTACCATTACTTATTCCAACTATAGTAGATTTAATTTTCGTAGAAGAGTTCCTTGTTCCAGGTACGGTCTGTGTATAACATAAAAGTTTCCCAGGGACCATTCTGAGTTGTATCATATATATATACACTGTGTGTATATATATATATATATTCCTAAATGGCCAAATTCCTCCTACATTTTCGTTGGTGGTAACTGAAATTACATTAGCTCGTGCTGATGAAGTCTTCTGGTTTTCGAATTTTACTCGCGTTAGGATTTTAATTAAGAAACTCGAAATGAGATTAGTCCCACTTCATGCTACTTCAGGTTTTTACACACCCAGGTTTTTGTTTTAGGTTAGGTTAGATGTGGTTAGCTAAGTTAACGTAACCTAACCTAAATTGAATCCTAAAGAGTATCTGCAACACAGGAGTTATTTTCCAAAATACAAAAGACAGCACGGAATATATATACTGTATATATATATATATATATATATTTTTTTTTTTAGTTCGGGAAGAACCGATTCGCCTCTATTTAAAGGGCATATCTCAGCGGAAAAAGTGAGAGGAAAGACAGAGGAAAAAGAAAGGGTGGAGGGGACAGTCGAAGTGGAAAAAGACCAAGGATGACAAGGACTGCAGGGTCGAGCCCCATCATCCTTGGGTGCTAGGGCCGGGAGGGCGCACGTGAAACCTCCAGGAACAAGCACGTACAAACGAGCACAAAGAGCACTCAAGAGCACGAGCTTAGAACCCCCTTGCGGGGATATATAATATATATATATATATTATATATATATATATATATATATATATAATTCCCCATGTATTATAAAGAGATTGCTTATTTATTGTGCAGTTTATGCCAGATAAACAATTTTTTTTAACTTTTTCAATAAACGTTGGTCGTTACGGCGTAATTGTAAGGACACGTAAGATTCAATCACTGATTTTGGTTTAATAATTCAAACTTAGTCAGAATCACGTATAGTCACTTTATTTCTCTTCATTTGAGGATAACGCCTTCTGTTTACACTGGATGCGCGATTGGGAAGCACGTTACGTTATATAAATCATTGGTGTGGCAATTATTTATTTATTTGTCTATATAGTATATTCGAAATGTATCAGATATATTTTGATGAGTTATGACTCTGTTTTAATGTGTTTCACACACACACGTATATATTTTCCTTTTTTCAGAAATATGTACCTATTGTGATGATAGTACTGTAGTTCTTTTGTAATTCATTATATTGTCTTTTATTTCTTTAATGCAAATTCCATTTCGAATTTCACATTTACCTTATTGAAGTAATCCATTTATCATTATTTTCTCCTACTAAATGAGGGAGTAACTAAATGGGGGAGTAACTAAATGGGGGAGTAACTAAATGGGGGTGTAACTAGAGTAATTCTAATTCTACGTTTTATTCCTAGCTTACAATAGCATAACCCACCATGTTATCCCATTTCTCCTAAGTCTGATGGAATAAAGTCGGGAAAAACTCCGTGGATTTGATGAGACGAATCGGAGAAATATTTCAAATACCAATCAGTTTCAATTACAGTCAAATGGTTTTTCATTAATTTCCGACCTTCTCGCAGTTCATGACACAAATCACCAAAAATTCAAATATATATATATGATGAGAGGTTTCTATTTATATGTAATACCATATACAGTGTAAAAGTAAAGGTCAATTGTACAGAGTGTACCATAAGTCCGTTTTCATAGGAAAATTTATTTTAAATTAAATTTACAGAAGTAATACATTTGAACTAATAATAATAATGCTTGGGGGTTGTTTAACCTCCTTCGCAACATCTAAGGTCATATGATGGAGTGGACCTACAGCTTTACGTGGGATCCGAACCACTGGTCGCTACATAATCTGGACACGGAAGACGGTCTCCCATCCAACTACTACCCAGATCCAATGTCGCTTAACTTCGCTGAATAACGGGAAGCGGTGTTACGACATTGGCTACGACGTAGCCCACACGTTTGAACTAAAAGTAAATGTTCACACTGATGTCTTGTTTTGGACCTGCAACAAAACGAAGGTCCCAAAACAAGACATCAATCTGAACATTTGTTTTAGTGCTAATTTATTACTTTTGTAAAGTTAATTTAAAACAAATTTTCCTATGAGACCGGACTTATGGGACACCCTGTATGCGCATACCATCAATAGTTGACGCAGTTTTCTCAAAGTATGTTTATGCTAATTTGGAGTGTTATTACACTGTAAAAATGTTGAAATATACTATACAATTGTGTGTATTATTATTATTATTAATATTATAATATATATTGAACGTTATACGACAATTGAAAAAGATACAGTTTGATAGATTTATTTCAAAAACCGAATTTCACATCTCTGGTCAGAAACTGTTTTGGAAGAGGTGTAATCAAGCCTTTTCCAACCTTAAAACCCAGCAATTGAGGTTATAAAAAAAACGTATCGAAAGGCTAAACTTGTGAAGAGGCTTTGATTCTATATGAAAGTGGCGAGTCTTTAAAATTGAAGTCTGTAATTTGGAGATGATGACTGTAACTTCGTTTTAAGGATATATGTTGTAAATTCTTGTAAAGGGATATATGTTGGTTATATGTTTTTAATACATCCGCCCTCCGTATTATCCGTATGTTTTTACCTCTTTTAGCCGTATCTGCGTTTAACGTTTTAAAGAAATAGGCGTTTGTGCTTAGATGTGAGTTAAGGGCCGGGTCTGTTTAATGTTTTCACCTCACGAAACGTGTATAATTTAGTTGTTATATTATTTCTAGGACTAAAAATTATGATATCAGGATGACTTCATCTTTTTCTTTTTTTTTTACTCTGTAGCTATAATTACCTTAGATACCGCTAAAAGAATGGAATAAAATAAAAATAAAATGATTTTTAGTTAAAGTATTATATATAAACCAGAGATTAATCATTCTCTCTTTATATATATATATATATATATATATATATATATGAGAGAGAGGGAGGTAAGGAAATAACTTTAAAAAAGTAATAGCAATAATAAGCCTTACTTAATTCCAATTGTATTTTGGTGTATTGACACGACGACCAAAGAATATTGTTCGAACGCCTTTTACGGTAAATTCTGCAGCATGCTTTATGCAAGATTTTTATGGGAAACGATGCAGGCATGACGACGAGGAGAAAGTATAATGATAGAATTGAAATGAAGTTAAATTTGTCTATATGCGCGCTTATGTTGATTCTTCGTGGCATTTTAAGAGATTTGATACGCTGATATCGGCTGAATATACTCGGAATATGACGTATTGTGTTCATGTCGAGAGGAGTGGAGCGGTTAGTTTCGTTTTACTTATTCACACACACAGACACACACAAAATCTACATCTGTGTAAGTGAAAATAAAAACGGCTTTCATTTATTCTTAAAAATTTTGATGTTTCATCGGTAATACAGCTTACCATATCAAGAGCGACGTATGTACTGCAGTGTGATACTATATAATCTTGATAAGCCATCAACGTTTTGCCGAAGGTACATAGAATTTTAAATTAAAATAAATATTATTTAATTCAACTATTTACGTTAACTTAACACGAAATTGTAAAATTAATTTTGAAGTTTTCCTAATAGTCTATATATATATATATATTATATATATATATATATAAACTGCAAACAACACACAGTATAATTAATGTAAAGAACGACGCTTGTATAGAAGAAGGTTCCGCACAAGATGAGGAGGGAGAACGAACAAATGAAAAATGAGGTAACCACCCGGGAATCGAACCCGGGATCTTCCGATTGCCGGTCAGATATGCTAACCACTACACCATGGGCCTCGATTAATCAGAAGTCGTAATTCTCCTACATACGAGCAGAAACCAATTCCCTGAGGGGGCACCTCCCGCATGCCGCACATATATACATTTTAACTAATATATACAGGGCGTCCCAAAAAAATGTATACACACTTTAAATACTTATAAAGGCAGTGTTTATTAAAATACATTTCATTTTCAAACTGTAATAGAATCTACAGACATTATTTAATTGTTTTGTCAACGCCTGTTTTCAAACTGACGTCCGTTCTGGTCCAGGCACTGCTGATAACGCGAAGCAATGGAATCGCAAACATCACGAAACATTTCGTTTGGTATTTGTGTGCATTCTCGTTCAATGGCTGCTCTCAATTCAGCGACTGTTGCAGGTTTTATAGCGTAGACTTTGTCTTTTAAGTATCCCCATAAAAAAAGTCTAGTGGTGTGAGGTCTGGTGAACGCGGAGGGTATTCTACGAAACCCCTTCGTCCAATCCACATCCACATCGTGCCAAGTACCACTCGCAATACTCCACTCTTCGGTCCGGATCATCATCTTCATTAATAGCATGGACTAATCTTGGAATGTAACTTTTCCATTGACAGCGCTTCAAATGCGTTGGACAGACGATTCTGAAATTCCTACCTCACGACTCGCTTGCCGCACAGATTTTCTTGGACTTTGGTGATACGTTTCCAGTACTCTTTCTTGCTTTGTGGGGCTTGTCGATGTCCGTGGTCTTCCGGAACGCTTCTTGTGGACATTCTGAACAGTTCCATCGGCTTCAAACTTATCTCTAATTCGAGTGATGGTAAGTCGCGTTGGTGGATCTGTTTGAAACTCCCTCCTAAACTGTCTTTGCACTTCAACTGCGTTTTCACACTTCCAGTAGCATTTTAGAATGAATTTCCTTTGTTCAAAGCTTAGTCTGACTGCCATTATTAATTCTAATGGGTTTAACTTGGAAAGAAAGAAACATCAATTGAGCTATCAGCTGTTAAAGTGTGTATACATTTTTTTGGGACGCCCTGTATATTCCCGGGTGGTTACCTCATTTTTCATTTGTTCGTTCTCCCTCCTCATCTTGTGTGGAACGTTCTTCTATACAAGCGTCGTTCTTTACATTAATTATACTGTGTGTTGTCTGCAGTTAAAATGTATATATGTGCGGCATGCGGGAGGTGCCCCCTCAGGGCATTGGTTTCTGCTCGTATGTAGGAGAATTACGACTTCTGATTAATCGAGGCCCATGGTGTAGTGGTTAGCATATCTGACCGGTAATCGGAAGATCCCGGGTTCGATTCCCGGGTGGTTACCTCATTTTTCATTTGTTCGTTCTCCCTCCTCATCTTGTGCGGAACGTTCTTCTATACAAGCGTCGTTCTTTACATTAATTATACTGTGTGTTGTCTGCAGTTAAAATGTATATATGTGCGGCATGCGGGAGGTGCCCCCTCAGGGCATTGGTTTCTGCTCGTATGTAGAGAATTACGACTTCTGATTAATCGAGGCCCATGGTGTAGTGGTTAGCATATCTGACTGGCAATCGGAAGATCCGGGTTCGATTCCCGGGTGGTTACCTCATTTTTCATTTGTTCGTTCTCCCCCCTCATCTTGTGCGGAACGTTCTTCTATACAAGCGTCGTTCTTTACATTAATTATACTGTGTGTTGTTTGCAGTTAAAATGTATATATGTGCGGCATGCGGGAGGTGCCCCCTCAGGGCATTGTTTTCTGCTCGTATGTAGGAGAATTACGACTTCTGATTAATCGAGGCCCATGGTGTAGTGGTTAGCATATCTGACCGGCAATCGGAAGATCCCGGGTTCGATTCCCGGGTGGTTACCTCATTTTTCATTTGTTCGTTCTCCTCCTCATCTTGTGCGGAACGTTCTTCTATACAAGCGTCGTTCTTTACATATATATATATAATATATATATATATTAGTGTGTATATACATACAGCAAGTGCCGAAATTATGAATCAGCTGTTACTAAAAAATAGAAGTAGAAAGGTAGCACGACAAAATGTGATAGATCTTTATTAATTTGTAATTTAATAACAAAAAGAAATGAAATTAGACCATAAATGAAGGCTATAATCCCGTATATTTTGCATGTCTTCCTTTTGCAGCTAATACTGCAACAGACTGGCCAAGTAGCTCCAACTTCTGTGTACATTTTCATCCGTGCTCATTTTTTACCCAGTAGCTACAACAGATTATATTTGTTATATTTTCCAATTTTTTTATTACATACGCTCGTGTTAAGGTAGGGATTAAAAGGCTTGAAGAAGCGCTTTTTTGCCTCGTGCAATGATTATTTTTTTCGAATTTCTCCGCGTTAGAATTTTAATTGAAAAACTCTAAATCCAATTAGTCCTACTTCTTGCTACCTCAAGTTTTTACACAGTGATTTGTTTGAAGTTAGGTTAGATTAATCTAACCTAACCAAATCTCAAAATGTCTCTCCAAGAAAAATTTTAACTTATTTACAGAATCGAAGTTAATGGGAAAAAACGTGGCTTACTGTTGTTACTTATTGGAAATATATATATATATATATATATATAATATATATATATATATATATATATATATTATACAGGGTGTACCAAAAGTTTGTTCTCATAGGAAAATAAGATAGAACAGAATTGAACGAGAAAATAGTTTTAACTATACATTACAAGCAATACAAATCAATTTGCCAATTAATCCAGTACATACTCAAATTGGATTCCATGTAGCCGTTCACATATTTCTACTCGTTTTTGTCGTTCAATTCTGTTATATCTTATTTTCCTATGAAACGGACTTTTGTTACACCCTGTATAATATATAATATTGGATTTTTAACAGATGTGTTCGTAAATCGAATTGAATCGAGAAATTTTAAGAGATTAATAAATAAAAGAATTCTATTTTTTTGTTTATTAAATTAGTTAAAATTAACGAGTGATTTAATTAATTAGAATCGTTTTGTGTATTTTTTTCTCGACTGGTGAATTAATTATAAGGGAACGTTAGCTCAGATGCACGATTCGATCGGTTTTATTCTCCGTGGGATTAGCATTAATTTCGCCGAGTACATAGAGTGTTCGGCAGTTTGGCTTCTATATTAAATTCGGCTTCTTTATAGAACGGGTCTCCTCGATAGCTCCCCGTTCGTGTCTTAAAGAGAAGAAAAAGAGTGGATATGAAAAAAAACGTCAGACTCTCATGAACAGGTGTGGCATTTGGTTGGTTTGTTGTTGAGCTATTAAAAACGAATTGAAGTTTGGCTCCTTTTTAGATTTATATATATATATATATACGTTCGACGGTCAACTGAATCGATCTTGTGTTTCAGCCATGCGGCAATTCATTGCATCAATGGGGTTCGGAGCGGAGGCTCAAAAAAGGGAATTGAGGTCGGGAGTGTGGGGAGTAAGGGGGCGGGGGTTAGAAGAGAATTAATCTTTCGGTTTAAAAGAAGTACAACGCTTTCGGGTGGTCCCCATCTCTCTCTCTCTCCTCTCTCTCTCTCTCTCTCTCTCTCTCTCTCCTCTCTCTCTCTCTCTCTGTCTGTCTGTATATATACCTGTTCGTTTTCTTACCTGTTTCATTAAGGATATCGCCCGTTTTGCATATGCGATTTGTAAACGGGTTAAAAATGGAATAATAGTGTCGTAAATTAGATTTTTCTCATGAATTGATTTACGATCGTTGTTGAATCGCTGATCGAATTCAACGAATCAGAATTATTTGATCATATATATATATATATATATATATATACCCACCGAATATTTTGATTGGAGGTTTTGCTATTGTGTTTGGGTATATTTGGAATTTTATTATTTTGGATTTTGAGATTTTTTAGAGGTAAGAGTGGGCTCTATATATATATATATATATATAATAGTGCTTGAAAAGTCCTGTGCCTCAAAAGTATTTGTTGTACAGGGTGACCCCCAAAAAAGGTGTTCCCAAAAATAATTTCAAGTTCATTTTCGAATACATTTTTGATCACCCTGTATATTTATTTTTGATACAGGCCTTATATATATATATATATATATATATATATATATATATATATATATATATATATATATATGAGAAATGTAAGATTCGTTGAATTGAAGTGGCAGACAGAGTTAACCTCTCACGGGAACTAAACAAAGAGAAGGAAGGAAGGATCCCTTTTTGCAGAATCAACAATGAATGTGATAAAGAAAGCCACGAGGATGAACAATCCTTCTTTTCTTTCTCCTTCTTTATACATCTTATATGAAGATCTTCCCATTCTGTTCTCTTCATAGTTTTCCAGAAGGGCTTAGAAGGTCCTTCCTTCTAAGGGAGGTCTCGTTCTCGCGTTCCAGCTCCCAGTTCTTGAGCTCGTGGTCCAGTGGATGTCTTCAAAAGCGATGTCCGACCGATTTTCCAGATCCCGTCTTGGACTTTGTTTCTTCTTTCTGAAAGACGACCTGAGAGAGAGAAGTAATCAGAAGACGCTCATTTGAATTTCAAGATTGAGGACGTATATCATGATAATAATAGATGGAAAAAATGCGAGTCTTGCTCCTCTTTCCTCCTTAGCGTCCAATTCCTCCTCCTCCCCCTTCTTCTCCTTCTCTTTCTTATTCATTTTCTTAGCCTCCTTCGGTAAAAGTGGACAAAAAATTGGTATCGAAATGAAGTATCGTCCATTCCGTTGTGCGTTACCTTGACGAGATTCTGAACGGAATGCAGCATTGGTGTGTTTATAAAGATGGTTCAGCTGTTAATATTTATTAAAAAAAAGTTCTGATTGATTGTTGTGGGTATATATATATATATATATATATATATATATATATATATATATATATATATATATATATACACATATATACGAACTACTCACTAGAGTTTTCGTATCTTTATATCAACCCACAGTTGTGTGTATATAATATGAACTACTCATTATAGTTATCTTTATAGCAACCCACACAAAAATAACTAAAAAAAAAATAGATACCAGAACTATAGGTATATGTCGAATAGATAAGAAAAAGTGTCTAAATAAATGCATTCTGTACTGAATAAAAACAACATAAATTACCAGAGAGAAAATTGTCTACGGCTTTTGTGGAATACTTGAGGAATTTAACCTTTCGTTTACTACACGACAAATACACAGGAAATGCAGAGAATTAAGTTATCTTGTCAAATGGTGCAAAGGAGGAGAAAATATTCGTAGAAACACAATACTGTGGATTTGTTGATTGTATTAAATAAGAAAAAGAATAACGGAGTGTAGTGTGTGTGTGTGTGTGTGTGTGTGTGTGTAGTGTGTGAAGTAATATAAAATATATCAAGGTATAAATTTCATTTTTTTCCTAACTTTAGAATGCATATTACTCAATGGATCCCCTCCCCACCAGTATGTAAAAGTATATTATTCAGATATGGAAGGAATGCAAGCTATACGAAGGGATTTACATTCAAAATAACTATGAAGGAAGACGTATAGCCTGTTTGGTAAGGTTTATATATACGTCAACTGTATTCAATGCAGAGAATGAGAGAGAAGTATTGCATAATCAATGCAGGAAATAATTGGAGTTTCTCTCATTATAAATGCAGCAAAATTGTGGACAAAGAGAGAAAGCGGAAGAGGGGTTGCGATAAAAAGTGTTATCCTCGGGTTTCACACGTGGCCAAGGGTAATGATGATGAAATTTTTTTTGAGCGGCGTTTTGGGGGGGGGGGGGTTTAACCTCCTTCGTAACAGCAGATAGATGTCTCGTGACAGAGGAGACCTACGGCTTTACGTAGAATCCGAATTATCTACGGTCGATACATCATGTGAACGTAGAGGATGGTCCCCCACTTATATCTACTGATCAATCCCGAAGTCGCTTAACTTCGCTGATCTAACAGGAAGCGGTGTTGCAATGTTGCCATGACGGAGCCTCACACGTGGTAAGGGGTATATTTGACAGTGAGATAAGAGATTAAATTCACTTTTGCTGGAACGAGACAAAAAACGTTGGGGTTAATGTCTCCAAGTAAATATGAAAAATTATTTCAACAGAGGGTTGAAAAAAGTAAATAGACACCTTTAGTTTTTCCATAGTTTCTAATCTGATGATAAAAGTTTTCCGCTTCCCATTTTGTAAAACTGACGCACGTTCTCGCACTCCATTGATGAGCTTTGCCATTTGTTCTCGACGACAATCATAGTGGTGGTGTCTATTTACTTTTGTCAACACTCTCTACATATATAATAAGTCGGTACTCAACCTTTTTTGGTTCAGTTCATCCCATTCGCGCGCGTTTTTCTTTCGCGACAGCGGAAGATTTTCGTCTCTCATTATTTAACATCCAGTTCTCAGCTCTCCTACCCCACCCCGACGTGAACACCACGTAACTTCAAACCAAAGCCTATACACTTTTCGTGTAGATGTAATAATTCGCGAATGTTTTATTTTATTTGAAATTTACATCTCGTCAGTAACTTTTAATTTTCTTTTACTTCGTGAAGCTTTATGAAATTTCGCGTTACTACGATTAGGAAACGCTACAGTAAAGGGATGCGTTGATATGATTTAATTCGGGGTATTCAAATATGCTTTAACCTTTCGTTGCTCGTTATTTTTTCTGTGACTGAGTGATTGAAATAGTCTGAAATAATACATTGTTCAGTAAAGTATTAGAATGACGTCTTGAAATAAAAGAAAAGCTTATTTTATTTATATAAGTAATTATATAAATGTAATGAGGCGGGGTGCTTCAGAGGGGTCGAACGCGGGGGGGTCGATCCTGAGTAGTTGGTCAAACGAAATTAAAGTTAGTATTAATGAACTATAATTAAAATGAATATAAACAAATTTAACATTACGATATACTCGTACGAGGAACAATATATAACTTTGATTTCGGCTCTCTTCTTCTCCTTCTATGGGGGGGGGGTACATTTTTGTTCATGCACAAAACATATAATATATATTCGAATCTCTCTCTTCCTCCAGTGGAGGTAGGGGAACATTCCCCTACAACAATAAAATCAAAGTTATCACTACGAACTAATTCAGGCACTGAAATTTCATACTACAAAGCGATCTCTAATTAATTTTTATTTCTTATTAAACAAGTTAAATTTAATTAAATAATTACAAAGGTCGTAATCATGATTCGGAATCATTTTCTTGGTCGAGCGATTTCGTTCCAATTAATTTTTCGGGCCATTTTTTTTTTCTCCCCAAAGTGATCGCAAGCTTGAATTATCATGATTTATGTCATATGCTAACCTCTCACGCGCTCATATATATATATATATATATATATATATATATATATATATACACACGTGTGTATGTATATGCATTGCATATATTGTGTGTATTTGTTTCGGCTGGGTTTGAACAACTGTTCAGGATCGATCTGTGTTCGACACCCTCTGCAGCATCCCACTTTATTTGGAGTATTTGATGAAGGAGAGAGTTGCTTTCAAATCACATACTGCCCTCATAGCTAGCCACACATGGCTGATCAGGTACTTTACACAGGAACCTGTCTAGTTGGTATTTGATAGGAGTTTGGTTGGTGTACTGGAGGTTTCTCAATACTTCGACAGCGCGTTAAGGAGTTTTGGACCTCCTATTCTCAGAATACATACCGTGTGTATATATATATTAGGGCGGTTCATGCAATAGGGGTGAAAATTTTTATTGCAGGTAAATCAGTGAGCATGTGGATTTTTTAATTCTACTTGTTTACAAAAATCTTCATGGCAAATTTCTACTTGGTAGCAAAACTTTTAGTGGGTGCTGAAGCTCATTTTCAATTAATCCTAGATCAGCTAAGGAGGACAGTGACAGGAGAAACGGGAGTTCCAGCATTCGCTGTCTCCTGCCTAACGTCCTCCCCCCCCCCCCCCCGGAATACTTCTCTGGTCGATTGGTGTCTACAATCTCCTCCTGGTTTGACTTTGTTTCGTTTGAAACCTTGTCGGAAAACAAAGATGAAAATGGTTGAGGCAGCAAATTTATTAGAGAGAGGAACACTAAAGAAAGATCGGAGAAAATACAAAGGAAACGTTTCAGTAGAGAGGATGGATCTCTCAGACTTTGTCGATTCAGCGTCATTCAAGTTATTTGATACTTTCAAGATCAGCCGAGGGTTCTTAGGACATCTCCTGATGAGTGGAAAAATCACCAAGACGACAGACGATCCCTCCTATCCATATAAAGACTCAATGTTATCAACGACAGTGCTGAAAAGGGCGTGTCCATGATAAAGCATTTCAATGCAACCATTACCAAAGCCGAGACTCAAAAGCAGTTCCTTTTACACGTAGTGGAAATGCACCGGCACTAATTTTCTGACCACAATAAGTCGACATTGGCCACCGGTAAATGTTCAGGCGACTAGATTTCATGTATGATATTAAGGTGATATCAATGCATTTGTGCCATCACTGAACGTTATATTGTGCGAATTCATTGGTTATCTAAATGTTATTTACACATTTCACCCACTGTACATATTCTAATGCTTGAGCACCGAGTAAATACTCTCGGATTCCACTCAAATTCGTCTCAGAGTTTTATGTTCTTATGTCTAATAAAAAAAAGTACATGCTTGAATTTTTCATTTTCATTTATTTGAACCGCCCTAGTGTATATATATATATATATATATATATATATATATATATATATATATATATATATATATATATATATATATATGCTGTAATGGAGGGGGGGATACGCGGCCATACAGCGTGTATAGCTAAGAGTAGAACCCTGGCCATACTCCACTGCAACGATTTTAAACCCACTTTCCATTGTCGAATCGTCATAAAACATATACCATTCGATTCAGCGTCATATGCTTAGTAATGCAAATGACTTTCAGAACAATAGGTCAAATATCTTGACCTCAGGTCACGAAAAGGTCAAAGTTTCAACATTGCAGCGTATGGGCAAGAAAAAAGTTACCATTACAGCATTGTTAATATAAGTGTACACAAAGTTCAGCATCTTAAGCAAAGTTTATTAACTTCATGCAATTTGTTTATTTCTGCGATACTCAACTTTATGGACACCCTGTATATTCGAATTGTAATTTGTATAATAGAAGTAAAAATAAATACATCAGTGACGTAATCTATCGCAAGAACGTTTAACAACTTATTTGATAAGAACTTTGTGAAATTAAGTTCAATATCATTTCTATACTTAGAATTTATTTAAATTTTGGGCGGTCTATTGAAGGAAGGTTGCGAATTAAATATTGATATATACAGGGTGTACCATAAATCCGGTCTCACTGGAAAATTTATTTTAAATTAAACTTACAAAGTAATACATTAGAACTAAAACAAATGTTCAAATTGATATCTTGTTGGGGGCCATTTTTTTTGTTGCAGGTAGAATAACACGCAACGGCTAATATAGAAGTGAGTTACGCTAGTAAGGAAAAGGCCTCCTACCCGCAACAAACAAGACATCAATTTGAACATTTGTATTAATTCTAATGTATTAATTTTGTAAATTTAATTTAAAATAAATTTTCCTATGAGACCGGACTTATGGGACACCCTGTATATACGTACATTCGCATTTCGGAATATAAGTTCACAATAATTGGGTGCTTCTGATTGTACTTATATGAGTATTTCGTTCCTCCCGGGCTCGTCGAGATATTAGTCTGATGATTGCGTAATTTAGACTTGGAACATTATTAGCATTTTCAAATGAATTGGTAAATACCGAAAAATTTTTGATATACTATAAGGGATGCACCGATGTATCGGTAAATAATCGGTAATCGTCATAATCAGCGGTTTTGCCGATGCAGTTAATAGGCATTTTGAGCGAGTAATCGGCGCCGATAATATGAGATAAATTTCTAGGCACTTTTTCATCATTTGATTTTGGCCAAAATTTTAAAAATGATGATGTATAGAATATGGGGTATCACCCCTTTCCCCGCTTTCAGTAATGTATTTAGGTTTACGTTAATAAACTTTCAGTGTGGGTCGAAAATATCGAATTATGAGAGCCAAATTGTTGTCATTTTCCTTAAAGATACTATAGATAGGTTGTGTAAAGAAAATTTAGAAGACTCCTATATTTATTCCATA
This sequence comes from Bathynomus jamesi, assembly GCA_023014485.1. Taxonomy (NCBI): domain Eukaryota; kingdom Metazoa; phylum Arthropoda; class Malacostraca; order Isopoda; family Cirolanidae; genus Bathynomus; species Bathynomus jamesi. The sequence goes on along the minus strand of JAJOZX010013668.1, from coordinate 61,450 downwards.
TCATTAAAAAAAAAATTGTATTCATTTATTTCGGTTTAAGTTCGGTAAAAAAAAGTAATTTATACGTAAATGAACTAAAAATAAACTTTTTAAAGCTTTGTTTAATGTTTACGGATACTCAAGTCTGATATTTAAATTTAAACACAATTAGATTATAATGAAGGAATATTTGTTTACTTTTGTATTATCTGGGCAAAGTTTATTCGTGTTCGATTATAGATGTTTCCCTCTCTGCTGAAAAGTGTCCCATTTTCTACGGATGAAGGGGAATTGAGAGTTGCTTTAAAGCCACTTCGCTTAAAATCTTATAATTTTTTTTATTTCTCCACTATAGTAATGGATTATCATCTCTTTTGAGTGTAGACAAACTAACATAATCGTGAAGTTCATTTTCCAAAGATGTTCTTATTCTTTTAGTGGGTTTTTTTTTTCCGTGTCTACGGCTACTTTGTCCTGTATGCCTTCTTTTTCTGGGGTGAACTGAGGTTTCACGGATGAATGCGGTATTTCCTCGTAATAATCAATTACATTTGAAAATCCAACCTCATTATATTCGTCTTGATTTTTTTTTTTTGTACCTTCTGTTCAAGTATCTGATTCGGAATTATTTATATTTTGAATATTTTTCAGAGTTTCTGTTTCATCAATAAGCCAGTTCGTAACTATTTCTTCATCAACTTTCCTGAATGCAATTTGCAAACGAATGTTGAGTTGCGCATAGTTTTATTGTGCGTATAACTACCAATTATCCTATTAATTGAGTTGCTCATTTCTTCCACAGTGGTTAATATACCACTAAACCAATGGTTCCTTTTTTTTTTGAGGCGATGGCCCACTAGAGCTGATTCGAATAACTCATGGGAAAATAATGTAAATATAGTTATATGCCAATAATTTTATAAAATTACCAAAATTATACTACTACTAAATTTGAATTTGATTTTTAAAAGGTATGTTATGACCAACCCCAATAGCCCACCCAGGAAATTCGCCATAGCCCACCAGTTGGGGACCAGTGCACTAAACTCTCTACTGCTTAAGGCCTTTGAAAAAAAGCAGTGTAAAATTTTTAATTGGTGGGATAATGATAACTGGTGCAGTTTCTTTTTCGCTAAATTGCGCGGTTCTCTCTTCAAAAGTTGCAGTAACAATTGATATTTCATTGATAGTGAGTAAGCTCAGCATTTGAGTGATCTGCTGCATATGTAGCAATAACTTTTTCTGTTGGGAATATTCCTTCTAGTATATAAAAATAGCCATTCCATCGAGTAAGGATATCTTGGATCAATTTCTGCATTTCAGCTACAAGCTGATCTTGCAAAATAGATAGTTTAATCATAGCTACATGATTAATGCGGGATACACTACTCCTGCAGGTAGGAACAATATATTTTACAAACCTTTCTTCAAAAACTGAATCATGAATACGCAATTGTAAGGTATAAATGAAACAACTTAAAGCTCACAGGCCACTTTATCGTTCTATTGTCTATTACTACTAGAAATTTACTAGCAGCATTACTAATCTCTTCTAAAGCTTTTTGCATTTGTTCATTTATATTATGATTAGTGTGAGCTTCAGAAAATGGGATAACTCTCAGGACTAATCTTTGCTGTTTAGACTCTTCTGTCAACTTGTTATAAACTCAAGATAAGTATGTTGGCTGTACTCGGATATCACTTGTTAATTATAAATGTCAAGCCTCTGGAACGAGATTTTAAACTATGCTAAAGAGGCTACTGTACAGTGGAAAAAAAATGTATTTACTTTATATATAGAACGGCATTTAATGCTTTTTTATGCATTTTAGACCTCTCTAAATTATTCAGGTTTTATAAAGATATAAAAGCTAGGCATTAGCATAGCTTAGCAGAAAAATATGATTAAGACGCTATACGTATAGGCCTACACAAACTTTTTGCTCCGATGAGTGGCGTTTAAGCCGCATGTTGCTGCAGCACATCATTCAGTTTGCTGAATCCTGCTAAATCGTGCTTCAGCTGCTGAATCGTAAGATTTAACTTAAACGCGACCTATTTATGTTTATATGCGTACATGCATGTACGAGTATATACGTATTTATGTGTATATTTATGTATACGCTGGAATTACATACATGAGCGAAATATCATTGAATTGAAAACATCAGCATCACACGATATTTTAACTTACTTTAAAGGTAATAGAACGGATATCTTAAAAAAGAAATATATAATAAAATAAATGCTCATAAAGCGGAATTATAAATGCAAATAACTAATATTTTAAATTCTTCATAGAAAGGAATTATAACTGGATTCGTCAAGTCTCTTTAATGTTTTTAAAATTCCTTTGTAGTTGCGGTATTGATTTTCTAATTCATTTTTACAATTGAATAATGAAGAGTAAAATGTGGCTAAGTTCATGAACGTCTTTATATTTCCTTTATATTCATTTATAATAGAAAATTAGTGATTTTTTTTTGCAGTTTACATTTCTGGTATTCTCTTCTCGGTAAAATACTTCCAACTGTGAATTTTCCAATTAAGGCACGGTAATTCCATCAACCTATTAAATTCTAAATTTTCTACAGTGGCAAATGTCTTGTAAGTATGTCTACTGTAATTATTTCTTCAATTGTTTTATGGAAACTCGAAGCCCCGTGATCACTGACGTTCCATAGCTGCTTCTCATTTCTTCTTATTAAATACTTTTTTTAAAGTCCACTTGTGATACAAGTACCTGTATTAGACCAATTCGGTTTCGGACTGCTGTGATGTACCGTCATTGGATTATATAAATAAATATTTCTTGTATATACGTTTCTTGCTTAAAATACCTTTTTCAACTTGAGTCTCCTGAAGATGTTTTCGTTTCATGTGATTTAATATAGTGGTAGTTGCGAAAAATCTTTCTGTTTTGTCACCTCTGATATTTGTTTTACACACACACACACACACACACACACACACACACACACACACACACACACACATTTTTATCAGTCACATGTGCTAAAGTATTTTTAGAGATAGCTTTTAAAAGAAGACATGTTGTCTCTCTTTTATTATAGTAATTAACATTCGCAAAAGCTGGTAGATTACAATCGTAAATTATTGTAAATATTCATTTATTCTACGAATAAATTTATTGTAAATAAACCCTAGTTGCGAATGTTTGTCCAGTCCAGTAGCAAACCATTAATTATGCCTTTCCAATTAAAAGAGAATTTGTTTTAGGGCTCGTAAGTAATTGAAACTTTATGGTAACATCAAATGTCATCATATACGTACGTAAATAATGTATATATACACAAATCTTCATAATATACAGGGTGTTCGGAAAGTCACTGTGCACTTATATAATTAATGTTAATTAATGAAGAACTGACAAAGGTGTTTCAAAATAAAATAAGACGGGTCCAGGCCTGTATTGCTGTTAAAGGACATCACTTTCAACACCTTTTATAAGTTCTGATGGTCCCATCAATAACCTCTATCATATATGCAATGTTATACTATTGTATGCTGTTAAATAAATATAAGTGCACAGTGACTTTCCGAACACCCTGTACAATTATGTTGCATTTAGCCTGAAAAGGTTTATAAAATCAGCCGATTATCCAATGCCGTTGCATCGTTAATCGATATTGGGCAGGTTCATGAATCGGTACATCTCTAACGCGCGCGCGCGCACACACACACACACACACACACACACACACACATATATATATATATATATATATATATATATATATATATATATATATATATATATACAGGGTGTCCCTAAAGTCTGGACACATAGGAAATATCACTAACTATAACTAACTATATGTTATTATTATTATTATTATTATTATTATTATTATTATCTTAAATTCATGCAACTGAGGCCTAAGGTAGGCCCACATCGAATCAGCAACCCTGAGGTAGGACCAAATAGGACCTCCAAGTCCATAAGTTATGGACTTGGAGGTCCTATTTGGTCCTACCTCAGGGTTGCTGATTCGATGTGGGCCTACCTTAGGCCTCAGTTGCATGAATTTAAGATAATAATAATAATAATAATAATAATAACATATAGTTAGTTATAGTTAGTGATATTTCCTATGTGTCCAGACTTTAGGGACACCCTGTATATATATCGGCTATTGACTGATCTGTATTTTCTTTTTGATGCAGAAATTAAATATATAAAAAGCTTATCAATGGATGTAGGCTAATAAGGATCTCAGTCAGTCTGCTTGTAGCTTTTAAGTCTATAGTATCTGATATAGATCCAGCACATATTTTGAACGTCATTGAAACTCGTAATTCCAAATGTATTGCAAAGGTGGATTATATTCAAAATAGAAAACTTCAAAAACTAGACTATAATACAGTTAATGTAGCGGCTAGTGAAGCGATTTTATTTTTAATTATTCTTCTCGAGTTCTTATTGATATTGAAAAATCTTCCTTTGTAAAAGCCCGAAATTCACGCTCACTCTTTAAAAGCTTTACTTATAGGATCGTTTCTTTAACTTAGTCGTTTTTAAGGATTTTTTTTTTCTTGGTTAAACATTCACACTATGATTCACATAGTAAAGGTTTTGACTTTTTATCTAATACTTTACGTAATTTAGTTTTTACTTGATTTTATGCTTTTAAACCTTTTTGCGAAAGACCTAATATGGAGGCGGAAGAGTTTCAGAATCTAGAAATCTGTCCTCGGACGAGTCATTAGTGATTACGAGACCAGATAAAGGTAATGGTATAGTCCTTTTGGACAGGAATGTTTATGTCAATAAAATGTTTTTATATCTTAAATGGTGTGACTAGATTTTCCAAAGTAACGGGTGACATTTTTGCTTCATTCTTAAAACAAGAAGACAAAATTAATAGATATTTTAGGAAACTTAAACATGAAATTTAAGTTTTTAAAGATATCTATTAAGTTCGTCCTCTCAGATACAGTTTTTTTTTTTTTTACCAAATTATTTTGGATCACCTGAAGATCAGGGCCCCAGCCTCAATTACTAAATGATATCTTTGTTAAAACTAACGAAAATATCACGACTTAACCTAACCAATCGTCAAGGGCGTACAGTTGACCTAACCGGGCATTCAATTTAATTTATTATTATATTTGGTACTGTAAAGCAAAAAACAAGAATACATGGGGGCCTGATCTTCACGTGATCCGGTTTTTTTTTTTAACCAAATTATTTGTTTCTGAATCTAGCCCAGATATTATGTGTGATTTCCCCAAAGTGCATAAGCCTAATTGTCCACTTAGATCAATTTTATCGGGAGTAGGAAATTTTAGTTATAATCCGTCAAAATTTTTGGTTCTCACAGTATCACCAATAACTCGTAACTTGTATACAGTACGAGATTTTTTCTTTCGTAAGAGAAATTACCCAGTTGAATAATAACTCGTATAGAATGGCTAACTTTGATGTGAAGTCTTTATTTACCAATGTACCCGTTTCAAAAACCAGTGACGTGTGTATAAATAACTTTTTTAGTAATACTGATATAGTTCAGGGTTTTAATAGAAATCAACTATGAGAACGAATTAAATAGACTTTCACCAACAGGGCTTTTAATTTTAATATCTGCTTAGATTACTTTAAATTACATGGAGAATTAGGTTTTATTAAACAACCCGGATCACATGAAGATCAGGGCCCTCAGCCTTCTTTAGTTAGCTTTATAAGGCTAACTAACGAAAATATCACGACCTAACCTAACCAATCGTCAAGGGCGTACAATTGACCTAACGATTGGTTAGGTTAGGTCGTGATATTTTCGTTAGTTAGCCTTATAAGGCTAACTAGAGAAGGCTGGGGGCCCTGATCTTCAGGTGATCCAACAACCCTTTAAAAATAGTAATTTTCCCTCTAGATTCGTGGAAACTACAATTGGCGGAACCCTAAATAGATTAATAGACCCCCCCAACCAGAAATATAGTTACAGTTCACAAAGATATCTTATACTTCAGTTAACCTTATATGGAAAGCTTGAGTTTTAATATAAACTTTTAAAATTACCCAAAGAATTTTACTCGCTGTTGTGTATGAAAGTCATTTTCACCCCGTCGAAATCAGTTTATCATTTATTCAAATACAAAGATGTTATCCCTACATTTCTTAAATCTTACATAGTTTATCAGTACAAGTGTAACCATTGTATGGGGATATACAGTGGCGGATTATCACTGAGGTTATTGAGGCTGAAGCCTCAGGCTCCCATGCTTGAGGGGGGCCCCCCAATCAACTGAGTTTCGATGATATAATTCGAGATTTCGCAAACTTTTTAATTAAATATGACAGTACACAAACTGACAAATTCCCTGTTTTATTTTATGTTTTATAGGCCCTAAAGTAAAGTTTGTTTGATACTGTTTGGTTTTGGCAAACGGCAAAATACACTGTGTTAAGGTTCTTTTAAGTTTGTTTCTCATTTAACCTGAGCACCGTACATATAATTCGTGTAAATGTATTATGTACTGTACATGTATTGTTAATAATAAGCTATAGAAAAGGGCCCCCATATTCTTCTTTGCCCCGGGGCCCCGAGGTGTCTTAATCCGTCTCTGGGGATATATCCGTATAGGTAAAATAAAAAAAAAAACCCAACCTCTCTACGGGGGTAATGAAGTTACTCCACGCCCATTTTTTGTGTATATTTTGCATATATAATTTTTCTTTCAGGTATTTGTTACTTAGTCTTTCTGAGACTCGGGTAGATAAATGAATTTTCTTTGCTAATTTCTGAAAGAGAAATATTTGTGCGATTTGTGCGATACGCGTGCGATTTGTCCTAGACAACGATATCGAAAAACTAGACTCATGCGTGTTATCTGCAAGAAACCTGTTTGCGAAATTCATCGAGTAGAGGATGTTATGTAAAATGCACACATTATAAGCAGTAAATAATGATTTCCTAAAGTAATACGTGATATGTTCAAGAGAGAATTGAGTTTGTATAGTATATAAATAGAGTTCTAACAAAAAACCATGGGGTAACTTAGTTATCCCCCTTGGTAATAGGTAGATGCAAAAAACCTCGGTAGTAAGGGGTAAAGTCTCGTATTTACGAACGCTTCGGTAAATTTGTTCGAACAAATCAACCCCTTAGAGAACCACCTAACTTACATATACGCAACCATGCACATAATAATAACCACCCAATTTCAGTCTAACTTTGGTGTACTCCGTTCTTGAGAGTCATTGTTCATTTGTAAATTAAAGCTATAAATCAATTCTGATGAATCATCGGGAGAAACGTTATGTTTCGATTAAATTATTTATTTATTCACTTATTTTACTTTTTAAATTTTGTAATTTGAATGTTTTTACATTTGATTTTCGTAGTCCCTTTTTCTAATTTCAATTATAAGACAATTTAGGTTAGGTCATTGTAATCCAACCTGTTTGCATTTTTAATTAGTCATAGATCTTTTTAGCCCTTTAATGGAGTGAATGTATTCTGAAATATTGGTATCATTTAAAGTTTGAAGAATGTTTATGTTGTCTCTGGTATTCCTCTTCAGTAATATTATTATTATTATTATTATTATTATTATTATTATGAGGCGTCACGTGGCACAATGATGAATCAACCAACGGGCGAAAATTCCTTTTTCTCTGACTTTAAACGCTTGTTTTATCGTTTAATCATTCACTCATTCAATGTTCATAAAATTACTTGTAAAATAAAAAAAAAACGAATTACGTTTATTTTAATAAAGTTATGAGTCTTTCACAAACTCGAAAGCTATTTTCCTCAAAACTTTGTTTTGGCTCATTCGTCATTGTACCGCGCGACGCTTCATGTACGAGTATATACTATAGTATATGACTAAATCCTCAAGCAGCGCTAATAGTAAGCCACCTTTTTTACCAGTTAGGTCGAAGTTTGTAAATATGTCGGATTTCCTTGTATGACCTACTTTTTTAAGATTAGGTTAACTCAAGTTAAGTGAAATTAACCTAACCTAAAGCAAATCAGGGTGTGTAAAGCGTGAGGAAGCAGAAAGGACGACATATTTGACTTCGAGTTTTTTAATTAAAATTGTAACGCGGGTGAAATTTGAAAAAATAATTATTGTATACGGTAAAAAAAACGCTTTCTCTAAACTTTCTAATAAAATCCCTTCTTACTTTAACACAAGCAAAAGTGATTTAAAATTTGAAAATATATAACTTGTTCGACCTACTGCAAAAAAGATGGTCACGGACGAAAATGTACACAAATGTTCGACCAACTTGGGTATTTATGACTATATATATATATATAATGCACACTCACAAGGAAAAATGAAAAGCTGATTATAAGGCCTTTCATGTATTCAACAGCACATCTGACGAGGTATACTGTTGAATACACGAAAGGCCTTACAATCGGCTTTCCATTTTTCCTTGTGGGTATGCTTCAGTTATTTATTTCATGTGTTTAATTGCGAAATTCCCGCCCCCCCTCATATATATATATATATATATATATATATATATAAAAGGAATGTGTGCATGGAGCGATATTATTGTATGTATACACAAAAGGTACTACAGAACTATAAACTAACAAAGACCCTAAGATCCACTCTAGGTTAGCCCGAGAAGGCGGAAATTTAGTGAGATAAAAAGATAGCAAAGAAAAGTGGTATAAGAATTACGTTATGTGAAATAGCTGAAAATCCTTTTAAATTTGCATAAGAATCCGACGTTGTACGCATATGATTATTTCATAAATCGTCGTCAGCATTCATCTTTTACTTAGGCTAAAAATATTATTCTCAAAAACAGTTTAAATTATTATTAAAAAAAAAATGTTTATTTTCATTTTAGGGTTTGAGGATTACTCTGAAGCAGTATTCCCTGATCATATTTTTTTTTTCTATATATACGTATACAGTACTTTTATGCCTATCTGTATCTATTCAAAAAGCTATATTTATTTTAGCTATACTTATTTAGAAAGAAATGTTTATACCTTGTACAGAGTGGTCACAAAGTCCCTTTGCAGTGACGTTACGGCATATTTGTATGTTGCCCTTGTTTTTTATGCAAAGGGACTTTGTGGCCACCCTGTATACCTGTACCTACGAAAACATTTTGTGCACCCAAACTTGCCTTGTAATGACTTGAAATAAAAGTAAAATGTCATTTAGATAATTTTCATTATGTATTTAGCCCTTAATTTCTACCCCTTATAAAAGTTAGGCTAGGAATACCCGTGGTACTGGAGTACACCCTGGTAGGGTTTAAGAGTTAAGTACCATTTGTCAAGTAAAATGGAAGGTGGAAGACCATGTAGAGAGAGACCCATTTATAGGCTCTTTTTTTTCATGTTATGTGCAAAGAGGTAATACATGTGGTTGTTGGATTACTCATAGTCACGCTTTTTTCTGTATTTATACCTATATAATCTATATTTATACCTATGTAATCGATATTTATACCTATGTAATGTACCTTCTTGAATATCTATTTCTATACCTGAAATTACTTTTGTCATCCCTTCTGGATATAGAAACGCATTTGGCTATAATGAAATTTTAAAATTTTATTTTTTTAATTACCAATGAAAGTTGGAGAAATTTTTTTTAAAACCCACATATTGAAATTTGCTCTTTTGGTACTTTATATGAGAGATATATACATGATTTCTTTAGAGAAAAGTTTCCCAAACTTTTTTAGTTACACTATTAATTATTATAAACGTTCTTTTGAAGTATATTAGGTAATGTTAAAACTTCAGTTAATTTCACACACCACACACACACACACACACACACACACACACACACACACACACACACACACAAGTAATATTTTGGACGGTTATAATTCCTTTCTTTTTACACAAATCCATCCTACAGGATTCTCTTTCATAACATTCACCTTATAATACATATATATATCTGCAGGTAGTCTTGTTTGCTTTGTTTTGGGTTGTCAACTTGTCATTAGTAATGAAATTCGGGTGTGTAGTCGTGCAAACTAGGCATTTCACGCGCTGAAGGTTTGGCTCAAAGATGTTAGCTTTAGAGATTGTTTGTTTCGTTACTCGGACCCGGATTAATGGGTGATTGATGTTTCCCTTGTTAAGCATCTTTTCGGATCCATTCATGGAAATATTTTCGGCTTCTAGATTTATTAAGTTTATTGTTGTTTAAGACATAGTATTTATAACCATCCTAAATACCTCTCTTATGTACACACGCTCATATATATATATGAAGATTTTTTTTTTTAATAACAGGTCTTATCATATGTGAAGTATATATATATATGAATATACATAAAACCTACATGCCATATATATATATATATATATATATATATCTATATATATATATATACACACACACACACACACATACACACATTACACACACACGATAGAAGAAGGTAATTATGTATTGTAATTATATATATTTCACTAGTAATTTTATATACATATATGCTGGAGTCTGCAGAACAGCTGCATGGAGACGAACCATTTATTTTTCAACATGACATGGCTCCAGCTTATGCGGCTCGTGCATCATCTGCATAGTTTGATGCTCATTTAAAATGAAGTACTACCATGGCCAGCTAATTCCCCAATCTTAATCGGATAGAAAATCTTTGTACTTGCTCAGCAGAAGGGCCAAAAGCGTAAACCAGGAACACTTAGTGAACTGAAGAAGTGTTTGATGACAACCTGGCAATCGATAACTACAGAAGAATGCGAGAGACTTGTCGACTCGATGCCACGTCGATTGGAGGACGTAATCAGGGCTTAGGCGAGTGAACCAACTAATGCTGAGACGCAGAGTTAAAAAAAGTCTTTGATAAAGGTTTAATATATTGGCAGTACTCAATAAACAAAGAATTTATTCTGTTTTTTGTTACCCCTGACGAAATATTCTAATGTTTTGGTATGTAAAAATTGGTAATAAGGTTTTTGCTAGATTTTAATATTTTTCAAAACTGGCACGCAGAGGTGTCTCTTTATCATAATGACGTCACATATACTTAACATTCTTCTAAAGGTGTTTACTAAAAGGTCATAAGCGCATTTGAGAGAGTATTCTATTTTTCTGATTCCGAGTGGTATATATATATATATATATATGTTCCTGAGGATGTCATTAGACGAAAGCGCTGAGCACCATTTTGTGTTTCCTTTCCTTCGTGGATTTATTCATCATATATATATATATATATACACACAAACAATTCACAAACAACACGTGATCTTTTTAATAAACAAGGAACCACAGGGAAAAGGAAAATAAAACACGAAGTCCGAGCGCTTTCGTGATATATTCACATCTTCAGGGACAAGGGAGATAGGAGATATCTCTCCCTTGTCCCTGAAGATGTGAATATATCACGAAAGCGCTCGGACTTCGTGTTTTATTTTCCTTTTCCCTGTGGTTCCTTGCTTTTATATATATATATATATGTATATATGTATGTATGTATGTAT
>JAJOZX010013668.1:5000-47500 GCA_023014485.1 Bathynomus jamesi | reverse complement strand
AACCATTTATGAGGAAGGAAAGAGGAAGAGCAGGAAGTTTGCTAGTGGAGTTTCCCTTATGCACATTGTCTCAGAGAGATTATATATATATATATATATATATATATATATATTATATATATATATATATAATTTCAAGAACCGGCGGACAGGTTCTTGCCAAAGTCCCTGACCAGCCCATGCGTAGCTGGCTACGAGGGCAGAAGAAGAGCGGAAACCAATTCTCTCCACCAAATCCCGCAAATGAGGCGGGATGCTGCACAGGGGTCGACCGCAAGTCGATCCTGAACCGTTGTCGAAGACATCAGAGGTGTCATAAGGTGGAGTGGAAAATTGTAATAAATAACTAGATTGATTTTAAACACTTCACAGTGTAATATATTATATATATAATATATAATATATATATATATATATATATATATATATATATATATATAACCTTTGGTTAGCTTCCGCCGAATTGTTCATTCTGACGAAGGTCAAGCTTTTCACTCCACCTTAGACCTACAGTTTAACGTGGAATCCGAACCACGCCCCATCAGCAGCCCAGCGTCTTAACCAATATATTATATATATATATATATATATAATATATATATATATATATATATATATATATATATGAGAGAGAGAGGACCATAAGTCGCTTTACCTTCGTATTATAACAAAACTCACTTTGGTAAGCGACTTATGGCCCACCCTTTATACAAATATATATCAGGTTTTAACATAAATTCTGCTCGATTAGAAAACGGACGATAGATAATAGAATAACCTCAAGATAATATGAAATAGTTTTAGAAATGTTGCAAAATACACGAGGCGACAGGTTCGCACTGTTTTATCACGATACAGAATGACTTAGGCTAGTGTAGATTAGGCTAATGAATATTTTCTCTGGTGTTTTTCATACAGTTACAACGCCACTCCACGATATTACAGTAATTGAAAAAAACATGGAGCCCACGAAAGAGCATATTCGACATGTGATGCTGTATGAGTTCCATAAAGGATCTAACGCGAGCAAATCTGCAAGAACATTCAAAGAGTTTATGGAAATGATGTTGTGAGCGAATGGATGTGTAGAGAGAGATGATTTGAGAAGTTCAGAAATGGAGACTTCAGTCTGAAAGATTATCAACGAACAGGACGACCAAATGAGTTAGATGAAGAGTTGCTGAAAGCAACAGTGAGGAAAACCCAACGGTAACTGTAAAAGAACTTGGCCTGCAACTCGGCGTTAGCCATATGACCACTCATCGTCATTTGAAGAGGAAAAGTAGTGAAGGTTGGAAAATGGGTTCCGCATGATTTGTCACAAGCGAATCTTCAACATCGAATCGATATTTGCACATCACTGCATTCTCGGCAACTGCAGGCACCTTTTTTGAATCGGATCGTCACTGGGGATGAAAAATGGGTCCTCTATAACAATATTAAGCGTCGACATCAGTGATTTAGCCGTGAAAACAAAGCCTGAACCTCAGCCAAGGAATGGACCCCATCCAAAGAAAATTTTCCTATGCGTTTGGTGGGATATGCAAGGAATTATTTATTTGGCTTTCTGCCAGATAACCAAACAATCACAGCTGAAGTCTACTGCCAACAACTCCAACGATTGAAGATGGCATTACAAGAAAAAACGTTCTGCATTATTAATCGTAGAGGTTTTCTATTCCATTAGGATAACGCGCGCCCTCACACTGCTCGAATCACCACTGCCCAATTGGAGGCATTTGGTTGTGAAAAAATGCTTCATCCACCTTATTCTCCGGACATCGCACCTTCGGACTACCATTTATTCAGAAGTCTGCAACATCACCAACACTGCCATCACCGGGTCTCGATCCAGAGGCCAATGGATTCGTAGTCAGGGACGCTATACCGAGGTGTATATACGAGGGGTGATCAGAAAATAAGTTTACATGGCGTACAATTTCGTAACTAAAGGACCTACATTGATTTGTTTGTATCAGGTGAATTCGTTTAATCATTGTTGGCAACACTGCACGTCGATTCGGCTGCCCTCTACCGTACATTGGTTATACGAGTCAGTTGAACATGGCGGCTCGACTGGAACAATGATACTGTCATTCCTGCGACGATATTCCGAGTCTGTCAGTGGTCAAGAATTTCATGAGCGCATTGTCACAGGAGACGAGACATGGGCTCATCACCGTACTACGGAAACAAAACGTGCCAGCAGGAATGGAAACACCCTGGGTCCCCGCGACCACAGAAGTTCAAGATTGTGAGGTCCGCTGGCAAAGTGATGGTTACCGTGCTTTTGGGACCACAAAGGCGTTTTGCTCGCAGACTTCATGCAAAAAGGCACAACAACCATTGCAGCTGCATAGTGTTCAACACTGGAACGTTTACGAGCGGCCATTAAACGTAAACGTCCTGGACTGCTCCGTAGACCCACGGAGCAGTCGAGCCGCCATGTTCACTGACTCGTATAACCAATGTACGGTAGAGGGCAGCCGAATCGACGTGCAGTGTTGCCAACAATGATTAACGAATTCACCTGATACAAACATAATCAATGTAGGTCCTTTAGTTACGAAATTGTACGCCGTGTAAACTTATTTTCTGATCACCCCTCGTATATACACCTCGGTGGCGTAGTGGTTAGCGTCCCTGACTACGAATCCATCGGCCTCTGGATCGAGACCCGGTGATGGCAGTCGGCGCGCAGCAAAACCCAGCTGTTCATCCTTCACACAATAAAGAAAATTGGTTGGTAGATAAATGGGAACCCTGGGTGGCCTAGGGTTAAGACGCTGGGCTGCTGGTGGGGCGTAGTTCGGATTCCACGTTAAACTGTAGGTCTAAGGTGGAGTGAAAAGCTTGACCTTCGTCAGAATGAATAATTCAGGCGGAAGCTAACCAAAGGTTAACCACAGGTTAAAGTTAAGGTTTTTACACGAGTGTATATATATATATATATATAATATATATATATATATTATATATATATATAGTTATGAATATTGTCGTTATATGTATTATTAGATTTATTACAGAGTTTTTAGAGTTTTCGGTAAAAAAAAGAGATAAAGAATGAGTTGTGGTTGTGTGTGCACGTTCTGACAAGGCCCGTTGATAAGATCCAAGCATTCCTCCCGATTTTCACTATCTCCGACCTCGTCTTCTCTAAATGCAATCAAAACACCTAAACCTTAGTCTCATAATAACATAAAATTCTTGCTCTTCTCCGATAACTTTCGACTAACGTGATATATATATATATATATATATATTTACAGTATATAAAGTGTAAAAACTTTAAGGACGGATTTTTGGTTTTTTGTCTTACCATTTTTCAATGCGATATTTTTTTTTCACGTTACTAACGTAATGAGGCGTTAATTGGGCGTTAAAAAACGTTTTACAATACAGTTGAAAGCTTAAAATTAACGCCTGAATTACGTTATTAATGTGTAAGAAATAACGTGTTAAAATGGTAAAAGATTAACAGATTTTTTTTGGGGGGGGGGGCATCTCTCTCTCTCTCTCTCTCTCTCTCATATATATGTGTGTGTGTGTGTGTATAGGATTGACAAAATAAAATAGACACCACGATGGCTGTCATCAAGAACAAGTAGCAAGGTCCATCAATGGAATGCGGGAAAGTGTGTCCCCTTTAGATAATTTGAAGGGGAAATCAACACGATTCTAAATATATCGATTTAATAATTCTGTTATTATTTATTGACTTTTATCATCAAATCAAAAACAATGAGAAAAACGGAAGGTGTCTATTTACTTTTGTAATAAAAGTCGTTTTACTTTTAACGCACGTATAGAAAGAATGAAAGTATGATAAATAATTACCAACCGCCATCCATCGTCCATTGTCGATCGGAGAAAAAAAAAATCCTCCAGTTTAATAAACATGTGTTGTAAGAAGCCGTGCACCTGTCACACTTTATAATACAGTACACTATTCATTGTAAGAGAACGGGAAATGTTGGAAGTTGTTCCTTTGAATAGAGAATCCCAGTTATGACTCCTATTGATCGCGTCTAGGATCATTTTGATCATCAGTTAAAGTAAGACGAGACCTCCTCCACATCTGTAACAAATCTAAAGGAAATATTGACTGGCTCTGGCAAAGTTTGGACCATACCGTTATCCAGAATCTCATCGCATCGATGCCACAACGCGTTCGAGGCCTTTCATGAAACATTTATAAATGCTACGAAATATCTATTCACGCGTGGGTTTATTTATCGATATCTCCGAAAGGTTATAAATGTACAGTCTTCCACAGGACTTATGAATTGACTGTAGTTAAAAATAAAATATATTACTCTTAAGATACTCATCATTTTATTCCTTATATACACACACACAGGTATATATATATTACTCAATACATTTATTATGTAATAATCCCCATGTCTCGCATACGTAATTTAATAAAAATTTCTGCCCCCCCCCCCCCCCCCCCCCCCCCCCCCCCCCCCCCCCCCGTATCCGTTTCTTTACTTTATACGCAGTAATATAATAAAAATAAGTGTAATAAAATTATTTAAATTTCTCCATAGAGCTAATGTGAATGCAAATTAATTTCTTAAAAGTTTGCCAGTTGTAAGAAATCTTCCATAGGTTAGTTTGGGCAAAGGTTTTATTACTGAACTTTTTGGTTGTAATGTTGTACGAAGGCAATAAAAATTGAACATCTCCAGAGCTTCTTTTCTCTCTCTCTCTCTCTCTCTCTCTCTCTCTCTCTCTCTCTCTCTGGCTCTTTTCATCTTTTCGGGTTTTTTTTGGGGGGGATTTTATTTTTTTTCTTTTTTTTACGAATACAAAATTCATATCTGATAAAACTTTTAAATCTTTTACGGTTTAAATTTATAATCGTGTGTATTGATTATATAATATATATATATATATATATATATATATATATATATATATAATATACGTCGTCTTCGTTTGTTTTCGAACAGTTTCAGCCTGTGATTGTTCAGTCGTAAAATCTGGTGAATGGTGAAGGAGAGAGTTTATGCTCTCATCTCCCTTCGTAGCTAGCCATGCTTGGCTGGTCAGGATATTTATAAAGTTTGATTATGAATTTGATTATTTTAATGAAAAATAGTCCTTTACCTCGGCGGGGGGGGGGGGGAGGTTAAATAATTTGGGCCTCCAATGAATTTTTCACCTTCGTTTTAAAAAACTCTCATTCGGTTGTATTTGAGAAAGATGCAAAATCTCCTTATGTCGTTATTCCATTATGTATGTATGTCTATTTTAATAAATAGAAACTTATTTCTAAGACAGATTGCACGCATATATTACTAATTATAATTAGTAATATAGTTTATGGATATAGTTTATGGATATAGTTTATGGATATATTACGTATCTCGATATGTATATACTGTACATACTAAATAGTGGATGTACTTTAGGTGCCAAGAGTACAATTAGACAAATACTTTACACGCATTACTTAAAGTACTCCTAAAGGACAAAATTTAGAGGACTACTTCCTATCTTCCTATCTTTTGTTTTTTTTTTCCTCGATTGATAAAAGTTCTTCTTAGTAGCTTCTCTGTTTACAGTGTCTCGAGTTCCGCGCGGACTTATGGAGACTGTCATGCCAGACCTTTTCTTTGTAAGTTCTCCCAACGACGCTAAATCAAGGTCCTTTATACTTTTCTCTTTATTTTCCCTATAAATATATTGTGGCAGCTTTTGAATTAACGTTTTCTCAATGAATTTTGGACCAACTGATATTATCATTCTTAAATTTGTACTTTGTGATTTTGGTACGGTTTGTATTTTCTTAAGAGTTTAAATATTGTTTGTTAGTTTATCTAAATTCGAATTTATCGTTAATATCTTGATTGTTCGCTCAGTTTTGGCGATTTAAATAATGTATTGGTATCATCTGACAGCTTTTTATGGCTCTTTTCTTATAATAGAAATTTCCTTACTTATTTTCTTGTCGGTAAACGACGCTCAATCTCATTTTTAGTACGTGGTTTCATTTATATCGGTAAAAGCATTATTATTATAAATACCCATCCAGCTAATACCCTAACGCTCGGTCTGGGTAGTAGCTCAGGTGATGTAGCGACCCGATTTCACGTAAAGTTAGAGGTCCCCCTCAGTCATATGACGTTAGCTGTTACGAGCGAGGTTAAATAACCACATAACATTATATGGTGGTACGCAAACGTACTAAGCTGAAGCTTTGGATTTAGTTCCATGGTACACTATTGTGAATGTAAATTTGTTTAAAACCAAGTTGAAATCCCGATTAATAATGGCATACTAACAAAAATCTAGGATTAATGTCCATTACTATTGTTTACTAATTATTAATTTCTCGCGTGTAATCTAGTATTAAAAACACATTTCTTGGGATTGTTCAGTTCTTATCTCTCATGTATAATATTGGTTTCTTTGTATGGTATTGGTATAATGCCTTCAATGGTGACCTTGCATTTGTCATGTCAGTAGTGATAATTTAAGATTAATACATGCTTTAACTATTAGTAATAATTATTTATTTATTAATTAATAACAACTAGCTGTTTATTTTTAATAAGAGCCCAGTAGAGCCTAAAGCTTAAGGACCAAATTAAATAAAATAAATAGTCAAGCTTCACAATTATTCATGTCATTGTAAAACGAATGTATTTATTTTATTATTAATAAAGGTTAGTTAATTCACTTCAAATTCAATTCACTAAATAGTAATATTTTATTATTGTTTACTAACTTGTCTTACTTCATCGATTTACTTTTACCGGTTGCTATAAACCAACATTCAAAAAGTTACGAATTTTTTAAATTTTATGAACGTGTGTCGCTTTGATGAACCCACTATCAGAAATAGGGTAATAGTAATAGTAATAGACTATTACAGGGTTTTTCAAGTAATAGTAATAGATCATAATTTTTTGGCTGTAATAGTAATAGAAGGCAAAGTAATAGATAAGTCTATTACTTTTCTATTACAGTGGCAATGGACATAGTGTGAACAAAGAACTGAAAAATGAACTAAATCTACTCTAAACTAAAATAAACATGTATGTGAACTAATATTGTGGCAAATTTTTCCTTCAATAAAGTAAAAGTTATCAAGACCTACAGTCTCTGAAATTGTAATGATTTAGTTGAAACAAATATTTGTTATTTGACTGCCGCTCAGCCTCATCCTGGATCCATGAGTGCAGAGCCTTCTGCCTCTCAGCCTTATCCTAGATCCATGAGTGCACAGCCCTCTACTTCTCATTCTTATCCTGGATCCTTGAATCCAGACACTGCTACATCGCCAGCTCAATACCATCTCACACAGGGTACCCCCCAAGGGGCCTTGGTGAATCGGGATGCTGGGAATGCAGTCGGGGGTCATGATGAGGAGGCATCTTGGACAATGGTGGTAAGGAGGGGCCGGAAGCGAGCGACCCCTCCGAGAACTGCAACCATTGCAGTAGCTAATGGTGATGGTCCCTCAAGGGGGTCTGGTCCCACTCATGCACCGGCTAGAGGGAGTCAGCTTGTGGCAAAGGCTGGCAGAGAACGGGGGGTATCATAGGAGCTGCCAAAACAGATCGTATGATGGCTGTACCAACGAAGACCGCAAACATTTTCGTCTCGAGATATCGACCTGATCTTACGGCCGAGGAGCTGCAGGCATTTGTGGAAGATAAAGTGAACCTTCAGGTTACATGTAGGAAAACTGACTCCAGATGGACTACGTACAGTTCCTTTCAAGTTACAGCAGTCTGTGATGATCCAGGGGTATTTATGGATCCAGCAGTATGGCCGGAACGGGTATATGTACGGCGGTTCTATGAGAAGAAGGGAAGAAAAACATCTGCAGCCCCTCTCGCAAGTGCTGGTGAGGGTAATTATGGAAACATCATGCGTCGTACTGTGGAGGAAAATCCAGCTGGATCTAATGCTGTAACTGCTGTGCCTGGTATAAGTGGAATTCAACATGTAGAAATGGCTGGCAGAACTCCTGCATCTTCCTAATTGCAACATTTAAGGTAATCTATTATAACTGCAGAGGCCTAAGCTTAGGCAATAACAGCAAACACAGGCGGATCATAATTGATAAGCTGTTAGAGGATGCTGATATTCTTTGTCTGCGGGAAACATGGCTATGGAAACGACTTAAAGGACCTGAATAGCCTGTCCAGTAACTTTCATGGGATAGGGGAGGCCGCCAGAGATAAACAAGATGGTCTCCTTGCAGGCCACCCACCTGGTGGGGTAGCTATTCTCTGGAGGTTGGGGTATGGGAAATATATTAGTGAATTAAAACTTGGTTTGAATTGGCTAACTGGAATAGAAATTTGTGTAGCCAATAAAAAATTTGTAATTCTGTGTATCTATGATATATGCCTTTTCAGGAAGTTGATAATGAAGATTACCTCATTAAATTAGGACAGGTCAGCAGTATTATTGATGAGTTGGATACGACATGTGTAGCTATTATTGGTGACTTTAATGCTAATGTGCTTAATGATAATTCTTTGTTTAGCAACCACTTAAAAGGCTTCTGTGAAGATAATAACTTGACCTTTCATCCATGCGTAGTCTTCCTGGTGATAGCTTTACTTATGTTATTGATAGTTGGCACACCACCTCATGGTTGGATCATTGTATTTATGTTCATTATACACAGTGTTCACTGGCCTACTTAGTCACTGCGCCAGACAACTATCTCTTAATCTTCTATGGACCTCTTGTATAATGTTTGTACCTGTTGAGTCTAAAATAAAGTGTTTGTTTCTATGTTAACACACTGCTTCTAATTGCATTTAAATAGACATAAAGATCCTTTCAAGTGAGTGAAGTACCCAACATACAAAAGTAATAGTAATAGATGACATAGTAATAGAAACCCAGTAATTGACCCCATGTCTGCCCATATATATATATATATATATATATATATATATATATATATATATATATATATATATATATATATATATGAACAAATTATATAACTAACTGAAATAAATCTCCATTAACATAATTTTTAGCGAAAATTTTACGTCTGTTTTGGTCATTCTTTTACATTTTTCTTTTTTACTCTTTACCACGACTGTAAAAAATTATATGCACTCGGTATATACCTGCTACATGCAGAGTGTGTTTACAGGCAATTACAGCAAACCCACATTACAGTTTATTACTTTTAAAAGCTTTTGTTTAAGTACAGTAATCGACATTCGGAACTATTCCAAATATTTTGAAAATATCGTATTTGAAAGTATGTATCGTATTTTCACTAAGATTCGGTAATTACGATAATTTTTAACAAGACTAAAAAGGTTTTAACAAATTATTGTTATCGTACTTAAAAGAGACCTTCTATATCAGGGGTAAAAGCGCTACAACTGTCGTATGGACACAATCGTTTAAAACAACCTTCTTTTTTTTTTCTCTCCCGATACCCTCCAAACAAGGGCGTTTAGAACGTTTTCAGAACATTTATGGACGTTTTATAAACGTAGATGAACGTTTAGGAAGTGTACCTTTCTGTGCTGGTACTTACCGGCAATATTGTGGGATCAGTTAAACGTATAAACATATGACGTTTTAAGTCTCTCCGAGTCCTTTTTTCGAACGAAGACGCCGCTTCAAGTTAGATTTGCGAGGTTAGGCGACGTTAGGTCTGTTCAGTAGATGGATTCGTGACCGTCCTCCACCTACAAGATGATGTAGAGACCCGTAGACGATTCGGATCCCGCGTAAAACTTTAGGTCTTCTCCGTCACGTAACCTTTGCCGTTACGAACGAGGTTAAATAACCCCAGCAAACCTTAGAGTTTTCTCGTGAAATAAATCTTGGTCCGAAAGTCTTCGTCCACCGTACATAAATCGTGGTAATATTCAGGTAAAAAAAAGGTGTGTGTAAGAGACGGGGGGGAGGGGGGTGTTGTGTACACCCTCTTCTCGTTAATGATATCTTTGAGAGAAGCCGCAAGTGCTTTAAAGACCATCTCCAACTCGATAACATTCGTTTGCCTTCAGCGGAATTTTATACCAGCGATTTGACTGAGATTCTAACCAATGGCCAAGGATTTTGTAACAGTGTTTAAGTAATTATACTCATTTTCGTAACCTTTCTCGCGGACTCTCTTATTTTTACGGTATAATTTCAGGAGATATTTATTTAAAATAAAATATAGAAATGACCAAACAAGGTAAATTTTATACTGTGCGCCTATATATATATATATATATATATTATATATATATATATATATATATATATATATATATATATATATATATATATATATATATATATATATATATATATATATATATATATATATATATATATATATATATATATATAAGCAAAGAACCACAGGGAAAAGGAAAAGGAAAAACGAAGTCCGAGCGCTTTCGTGATATATTTCTCTCTTGTCCCTGAAGATGTGAATATATCATGAAAGCGCTCGGACTTTTTTCCTTTTCCCTGTGGTTCTTTGCTTATTAAAAAGATCACGTGTTGCTTTGTGATTTCTTTGTGTGTATATATATATATATATTTTTTTTTTATTATTATTATTATTATTATTATATTATTATTATTATTATTATTATGATGATGTATGCAGCTCGATCTGACAATGCAGTCTATACGTATAACGATATTGAGTTAATTTAAGCTTTCCTTTTAACGATACTGCAATACGTCTTTATAAAAAAAAAAAACCGTGAACTTAGTATTGATTATTGTTGCCTGAGAATGCGTGAAAAATTTCCAATATTTCACGGTTATATTTTATCCGTCATTACGTGAGGAATAAAAACAAAGCTGGTTTTCTTCCAATCGATTTCAATATTTCCTCGACAAACTTTAATTACATGAGAAGGGAAAAGGCTCCCCGAGACCGATCATTTAAAATTATTGCAGAAACGCAAATATGATCATTACCTCACCTCTTAATACCATTCCATCAACTTCATTCGCGCTATTTTCCTTAATTTCGTCTCTTCTTATTACTCCTTTATGCCAATATGTGCTTATTAATGCAAGTGGAAGTTGTCCCGTGTGAGCAATTTCCCCGGTTATAATTTCGCCCCATTATATATGACAGGAAGTGCGAGCCATTCATTAGGTGGTGTCCATGCATGCGATTTTGGCATCACTCACTCTCTGTCTTTCGCCTTTCCCGACGCGATTGCTGTATCGGTGGCTGAAGGTGCGGAACACACACACACTCTCTCTCTCTCTCTCTCTCTCTCTCTCTCTCTCTCTCTCTCTCTGCATCGATTGCAGCTTCTTTGCAAGAACTACCACATCCAACCAACCAAACCAACTTCTACCCTATGCAATGAACAACCCCAACCTTACCCTACTTTCTTTTTTACGCCACTTTTTTTATCTTTGCTTTTGAATAATGCAAAGCCGCGATTTATAACAATTACAGAGTGTACAAATTCAATTTGATATGTAAAATTATTGCTTATTTAGAAATTATTGCCATTATTGGGTACACTTTTTTTTTTCTTGTCCTTCCTTTTCGTGTAATTACACCATTGTTTGGCTGTAATCCTTTCATACGCATTTTGTTTCGTAGGTGCGACTTCGGAGCAATTAGAAGCTGCAAGTAGGGGGAGAAGTAATAAATAATTTCGGATTAAAAAGAAAGTCGAGCATAACATTGTAATCTTTTATTCAAAGACGATTTTTTTTTGTTGACAGCCGAAAAATCGTTTTGCTGCTGCACTTTCAGTATATATATATATATATATTATATATATATATATATATATATATATATATATATATATATATATATATATATTGGGGTGATAAGTAAAGGGTATTTGTATAATGTCTCTGTTATTAATAAGGAAAGCTTAATGCTTGGGGACGATTAATCAAACTTTAAGGTGTTTCTTAAAGGTAATTGGACCGTAATTTCGTCTCTATTTTCTTTCGAATAATGTTTAAAAAATTAAAATAATGATAATGTAGGTGAAACTCGTCGATATAAACGACATTAATTTTAAAAATGTATCAGTATAGACACATTAAGCCCGTTTATCATACCGGGTCTACTGTATATATACTAGTACGTCCTCGTATAGTGTGCGTTCTGGGTTACATTACAAAACCGTTATAATCTTTAGTATACACTCACACACAGATCATCACGACGCGAAAGTGCGTGTAGCGATGTTAGTGGTGTCGCCATAGTTTTTATTTTTTTATTGAAAATCATTAACATCATGAAAAAAGAAATATAATGAGGGTTAGGTTAGGTAAGGTTACGCTAAGTTAAGTTAATAAGATTAATTTAGATTAGGTTAAATGTCGCCATCAACAATTGAAAACGTGAAAATGTCGCCGTTTTGTAAGGTAGCCAGATGTGTGTGTGTTTTTTACCTACGGAATCGCGACGATCTTGAAGATACACACAGACCCCGTCGCGACACGAACGTGCGTATCCCGACATTTGCGGTGTCGCGGTGAATTATCTTTATAAATGCTATATTTTATCATGAAAAAAGGGGATATAATTAAGGTTAGGCTAGGTTACAATTAATAGGTTTTAAAATTGGGTGAGTGTCGCGATACAGAATTGAATACGTTGAAAATATCAGGTTCTGTAGTAGCAGATGTCCAACCTTTTTTTCATGAAGGGCCATATTTTAATTAATGACCACATTGAGGGCCAGTGTGCAAATTTTAGATAAAACTTTAATTTCAAAGAACTTATTTTATTGGAATAAAATATGACGGTAGATAATGAATTTTCATTATCCGCCATCCGGGCCTGATACAAATCTTTGGCGGGCCGGACTCTGGCCCGCGGGTCGTATGTTGGACAAACCTGCTGTAGAGAAATCGAACAAACGTGTGTGTGTGTGTGATTATTACTAAGGAAAATAAATGATTCATTATTTCAATACTCTGTTTTATGGAAGTTACCCATTTTATAGTATAGTAATTTACAATAATTTAAGAATACCTTTTTTCTCTATTATATAATGGAATTTTAAAATTAATTTTTTTCTTTTAAAAGTGTGTAAAAGAGAAATTTATAGTCCTAAAAACTGAAGTAATTTCTTTAGGGGGGGTGGGGGTGAGGGGGGAGGGGGGGGTGACTCAAGACGTATAGAGAGAGAATATAAGTGAAAATTAATATTATTATGATTTATAAAAAAATTATAAGATTTGCTATTGAAATGGCATCATTATCGGATTTTTTTACTCTTTCTTCTGCTTATGCAGCTTGAATGGTATTTTAGTTATTTATAAAGATGTGCTTATGTCTTATTGCGTTCAAGAAAGATTGTTTGAGATTATATATAGGTTATTTAACTCGTATATTATACACTAGATACTATACAGTCGGTTCCTAAAGTCCTCTTATGGAATTTCTTGTTTCTTATTTCTTATATACGAGTATATCTGTAAGAACTGCGGAGTTTTACGATAGAACTATTTGATCGGTCTTTGTATTTATTGAAATGAAGTATGTGAAGGTAGTTGAACGACAACAGTATACAGTATCTTGCAGATATGCCAGCCTTGGGAAATTAATGAATTGTTGCAGGTATATATATATATATATATATATATATATATTTAATGTAGAAGTTCTGGTTTGAGTGATGGTTGGCATTCATTTCTGTTCAACTTGTACGACTGAATGATAATTGAATTGAACATTTTAAACCGTTTGGTTTATTGCGTGTCAAAAATAAGTTAAAGAAAGGTTCCTCTCAGAATTAAGTTCCAAATTGCGGACCGCATAGACACTAACCGGGAACTTACTAGCTCTCTTTTTTACCCGCTATACCAAAAAGGGAACCTATACGGTCAGTATTAGAACCCTTGAAGTCGAAGTTACAAAAAGGGTGTCATGGACTTCGATTTGAATGTTTTACGCACTTTCTTGTTTCTAAAGTATAAAATAAACATGAAAGTTTATAATGTCAGCAAATATATACACTACGTCCCATAATACACTTCCTAAATAGATATTTAAGGAAATACAAGGTAAAAATGACGGAAAATTAAAAGACAGTTGTAGGAACAGACATGGTTGTAAGTAAATCAAAAAAATATTAAATTTCGGATAAAAATATATTTTTATACAATTCACTCCAAAGGGTGTGACATGATGGTGCGTTTCACAAATTCTCTGAACGGTTACATTCACGAAATTTTGGACCCTCTGCATTGTGGTATATTATGTCTGCTTCACAGCTTATGACGAGTTGATAACCGTAAACGGCAAATATTTGTGGCGCCAAGCACTGTAGTGTTAAATTTTGTTACGTACCAAATGATCTGTTGTATTAAAGATTATATTATTATTATTATAATGTAACCATATCTGTTGTTAATAACGAAGGTTTTAAATAAGTTTTGAATGAGTTGTTTTTTTGATATTGTTAGAATAAGACCTTTGAGATTTTTGAGTACTATGTTTACTCTAGAACAGAGGCTACGGTAATGTTTCTTTGTGCTTGTCATTTAGAGAATTATAAACATGTAATAGTCATAACTCTTGTAAATTTTCGGTGTATATACCCTTTATCCCCCCCCCCCCCCCAGTTAGATTTTGCTGTTTGACACGTACAACTTTTCTGCATCCATCAATTTACTTTTAGACTTCAGTTCCTATTCCCTAAACATCAGTACAACTTTAATTATGCTCCAAGTTACTTTCCAACTCCTTCGCCTTCAAAGATTTCTGTAAAATTTGCTTGAACCGATAGAATTGGAGAATCCCATCCCATCCCATCCCATCCCATATTTTACTGAAATTTTCCATAACAATAAATTGTTTAGTTTAACCAAGGCTAGATCGTTCGCAAAATCAGAATCAACTGACACTACTTGGATCCCACGTTGAAATAATTGTCCGTTTTCTCATTCCAGTAAACTATTATAAAAGTCTCATTCCATTTGTGAGAAGTGGAGAGAGAGAGATGTGCCGTTGAAGTACAAAGTTCCATCTCATTTATGTGAAGACTTTTTTTTCACTCGGATTTGTATAACTTCCAATAGAAATGTATATATTGTGTGTGTACAGGGTGGCCCCCGAGTCCCGATCGGTTATAACTAAAGCTAAAATACAAAAAAGTAAGTTTAGAAATATTTATTGATTATTCAAAGCGCAAAATATAACCATCTCCAAAAATATTTTCTCCTAACTAATCGATTACGTCAATGTAAGCTACGCTAGATGGATTTTCGCTTTAATTATAACCGATTGGGACTTATGGGCCACCCTGTACTGTACATTCTCTTCGCAAAACTAATGTTTTGAGAAACATTTTTTTTCTGTATACACTTTCAGACTAGAACTAATATGGAAGTTTAATTAACATTTTGGAGCGTTTTTTACTTCTATTTTTAATAATGGCAATTATAAATATGTTCCAATGAAATCAGAGTGGAATTGTGTTACAACGTGTTGCAATCCATCATCATCGGTTGGCATTTATGATTGTAACAAAGGTGTGATCAAGATTGTAAGGTGGGAGACCGATTTTCGGACTTTCCCAATCACTCGGTCATGTGACCCATATATTTTGGTTAATCGGATTTAACCTTGCCTATATATATATATATATATATCTTTAACGTAACCTAACTTTCGTTCATTTTCGTTCGTTTTCACAGACCACAGACACGCAGAACCGTCTACCGTATGAAATCGCGACATTTCCACATTTTCAGTTGTAGATGGAAATATTTAATTTAACGTAAATAACCTAACCTGACCTTCATTTTATTCTTCGTAATATTTTCGGTTTTAATAAAAAATAACCGATTCTCTGGCGATCCCGCTAATGTCGCTATACTCACGTTCTTGTTATGACGAGCTGTGTGTGTATCCTAAAGATTGTCGTGAGACGTAAGGTGGTCAACACACACACACACACACACACACACACCATATATATATATAGTTGTCTATTTGTATATATAAAATGGTAGTTCCAAGGCTTTATCACGTATGTATTTATATTTCAATTACATTGAGACGAATGAAGAAATGGTTATGGATTATGCAATAGTTACTCTACAGTTTATGAGAGTTCGTAGTAATTCTCTTATATAATGTGGTCATTTACATTAAATTTCGACATCTTGCGGCTTTTACATACGCAAATTATTGCTGAAAAAAAAATACCCCTTTTTTTTAGACAAATATTATACGCGTGAATCGTACTTAAGCGATGTAAAAATGTATAATCGGCAGTTGTATGCATATAGAAATATCAATTTTGAGTGTGTGGTACGAGAAAGTCATTCTCATACGAAAGGGAGGATTGATGTGTTGTGTCATTTCTTCTCCCGCGAGCATGCATTAATGATTAGCGAAGTAGACAATCAATTATATTATCATTTGTCAAATTAATTAATGTCTTTGCGAGTAAGAACCGTCACAGTTTATGAATTATTATCAGTTAACACGGATGGGCTCAGGAATTTGGGTTTCAATTATTCACTGTTGTTTCACTATGGCCATTGTATAATATGTATGTAATTTTTAATATATAATTTTTATTTGTTTTCTGCGTGTGTGTGTGTGTGTGTGTGTGTGTGTGTGTGTGTGTGTCTGTGTGAGACACCTATGGTCGTCCTATGTCTGTTCTATATGAATGTTAGACGAACGTTTAGTAGTGAGTGGCTCATGCATGAACTCTCAAATGGAGATATCTCCTTGTTGAGAGGGACCAAGATCCATTTGGTTTACGAGACAATTTAATGACACTATAATAAGTTAACCTAACCTAATTTAATCTAACGCAAAAGAGCTTCGTAGTAAACGAAGGTACGTTTAGTAAACGTTCATAAACGCCATTTGTTTGGAGGCTTGTCGATTAAATGTCACGTACGGAGAATGACGTTAGCCCGGGTTTAGACTCGCGAGGTAGCTTTGTGCGGAGTAACGTCGTTCTCTCGACGTGGCATTTAATTGAAAAGTTATTGGGTTTTAGATTAAATTAGTATAGGTTAGGTTAGGCTTAGTTAGGTTATGTCTGGTTTTGTTAGGTTAGGCTTGGTTAAAGTTATTACATTGTCGATAAAATCGGGATTGCGACACGTGATCGACTCGACATTCTGTCGACAAGTATATTGAGTTAAACTGTTAGGTTCGTTTGTTAGTTTTTAGAGTGTCGATGTTACGGTATTGTCGATGCGATAGGTATATAGATCTCATCGACCAAGTGGGTATATAGATCCTTTCCACGAAGGTACGAAGGATATAGTTTTTATGCCCTATTTCGACACGTACGTTAATTAACTAATCCTGAGTTAATAAAAATGTTTAAAAAATATTACATTAACAACCTTCCTCTTATCTATACTATTTAACATAATTTCAATCAATCATTTTTTTTCTTAACTTTAAAAACTATTTTACATAAAAAAATTTATTGTGGGGGTAGGGGGGGGGGGGGGGAGCGACGATGATTTTCAAGGTTCAAACAAAACATTACACAATAGTCGCTAAGCTAGAATGTAATGGTCTTTTTTCTTTTTTACATTCACACCCGCATATAAATGATGAAGAGGTAAATTATTATACAATGGTTACATAAACTGCTTTGTGTAATGAAGTTTTAACATAGCTCATCCTCGTTAAATTCCCAAGTTAAGTTAAAATATGTAAAAGTAATGTCATAAATCAGCGACGCCGAATCAGGACCTTGAAGTATCCTCAAATAATGTATAGACACACGACAGTGTATGTGTGTATATTATATATATGTATATATATATATAAATTTTTGTCGTAGTAATTTTCATCCTCTCTTGATTTTCTTGATTCTTTTTTAATATTTTTTTTTTACTGATATTTCATTGAATTACAGAATCGCCATAAAAATTAATTTAAATTATCACGTTAGAGGTTTTTTAATTTCTTACCTCATGTACTACATGAATAAATTATAAAATTAAATTATAAAATTATAATTATACGTCTGTGTTCATATTATTATTGCATTTCATATATATACAGTATATATATTATATATATATATATATATATATATATATATTATATATATATATATATTAATATGTGTGTGTGTGTGTGTGTGTGTGCGCACTTGCATACATATATAATAATGTAGTAATGCATTTATTCCTTATGTGTGTTTTTATCTATAAATATAATTAAATTTACATCGGACCCTGTTTCTAATTACGTCTAGAATTTACTTTGGAGCCCCTCAAAAAAAAAAAAAAGGGGGTTTATCACGCGAGATAAGGCAAATGTATAATATTAAATAATTAGAGGAGTACGGTAAGAAATAGTAATAATAATAATAATAATGATAATCCTAATAATTGTATTAAAAGCATGCGATGTTGTATTCCTCTGACTGATATCATCTGATGGATCGTTGTTGGTCTACTCTTAAGATAATCTCTGGCCATACTAATTACATGCTCCTTCTCATGCCTGTCCTTACCCCCTGGGCATTTAGGGTATGATAATTATATTACTTATTTTTTCTACTTCTAAGGCAAAATGTGTATGTATATATATATATATATATATATATATATATATATATATATATATATATATATATATATATATAATTCTCGATCTGTTATTACGTAGTTTTTAAATTCTGTTTTTGGAATGACTTTGAATAGCAGTTCAGTGTTTGGAATTGATTCTGGGTGGATACACGGAAACACGCATATATATATATATATATATATATATATATATAAATAATTTATAAATAATTTATATATATATATATCACCCGTATCAGAAAAGCCTCTTTCAACTCATAATTAATGGCCTCGTAAAAGAAATAATTTATTAAATAGCTGAAGACTGTCTGCCACTCACAAGTGGGTAACTATTCCTTATTTGTAAATTACTTCCCTTCTCTATAGTATAATGTACCGCATGTCCGTATAAAGGTAAGTTTGAGCATATTTACGGGCATTCATGCAAGGACTTGACAAGAAACCCCAAGCTTAGGCATCAATTAGCTATGATGAATCGAATTGATTAACATCATAATTGGATCATAATTGCATTGTTTTCACAGGTACCAATAATTATTGACTATCTACCAAGCGGAGGGACTTTGCCCGAGTCTCGCCATCAAACGATGTTGCCATTATTATGTTGCGTTGAGAAATCTGCTAACTCCTAAACGGAACATTTGGAAAGTGCTAATTAAACTTAACTAATTGTATAGGACCTTGCTCGGATTAATTCATCTTCTTGACAGGTAAAATAAGCGTTAAACAGAGGGTTTCTTCGCAAATACTCGAATCATTCGTTGGTTAAGTATGCTTTCTTCGTCTCACCCATTTTCCTCCCTCAATCTTTCGTTATTTTATCCATTTTGGATACTTGGAACACACACACACACACGCGCGTTTAGAGAAGAAGTGAAGTTTGCCTCTCCGAAGGCTATATATGTAAGGAGGTTATAATGATGTTTTTACTGGATAGATGGAGGTAGTGAAGGATGTCGTCTCTCTCTCTCTCTCTCTCTCTCTCTATGTGTTTTCCCTGGGCTAGCTTACAGTGGATCTTATTGTCTTTGTTAGTCTCTCTCTCTCTCTCTCTCTCTCTCTCTCTCTCTCTCTCTCTCTCTCTCTCTCTCTCTCTCTCTCATGTAAAGCATAATTTAGTTCGTATATCTATATACATTGGTATTAGGACGGAAATACCTAGTATATATATATATATATGCGCAATAGAAGAAAATGACAAATTATCTTGAAGAATTATTTCGTTTTAATAAAATTGTTGCTTTCCCCTCATAATTGAGAGAAGTATTTCACTCTTAACACGAAACAAAGTTTTTTTACGAACATTTTTTATTAAAATTTACGACAATGAATTCCCTTCAAGCATTAAATTGTGATCAATAGGCAATTTTTCTGAAATAGATGCTTTATGCTTAGCCGCCCACAACAATGAGCCCTCCATATGCTATAATTATAAGTAATTTTAATATTAAGGCACGCCCTTAATGTATTTAATTTCTTAATCCACGCAACTAACCGTCATTTGAGAATTAGTTAATATTATTGCATGAAAGCGACCTCTGGAGAACTATAATCAGGTCATAATTATTCCATTTTGGGCCGTGCTTTGTGCCCTCCAAGGCCCGATTCGGGTCTGCAAAGCCCTTTTTAATTATTACAAAGGTGTCGCCGTAATAAAGATTATTCGGTGTAATTACGAAGCTTAGAGAGGCCAGTGATTATTATTGTTGGAAGAGAACGGAAAAGGTTTGGTTGTGTCTGTTCCGCGGTTAAGTTAATTATGGTACACGATAGGGATTAGGTCGCGTGAATTAAGGTTATTCGTTGAACGAGGATTAGTTCCGTTTTGGAGGAATTCAGGGCACACCAATCTATTTTCATATTCGGTCGATCTGTTTTTATAAGGGAGAATAGCATCGTAGCTCATTTAGCTCTACGTTCTCATTATTCATTCGCATCCGTATTTAGAGCGACAGCCTTCGGTTTTCACCCATATGCAATTGTGTCTCGAATATGATTAGGTGTAGTCCGACCGGCGTTCCTTTTTTAATTTTTCCTTAATTTTTGTGTGATAGTTCAACCCAGTTTTGTGCTTATAAGAACAATCTTATTAATTGGATTCTGTATACAGGAAATTGAATTTAAAGGAGTGTTGGTATAAATCTTCTTGACATATACGCTTATGGTGCCTCTATTATATATATATATATACACACACACACGAGTATATGTATATATAAAATATTGGGCCATTACCATACAGCTGTATAGCAATATTGTGCTTATTTTATGCTATATATTCATCGTGGTATTTACGTATTTCTAACTTTAATGTCACGAAATAGGCAAGTGTCTGTATAAGGACTCTTATTAGTGTATAATCTATATATATTATAATAATAATATGCAATCCCTTTGTACATTATAATTTTTACTCGGGCATATTTGTTATTCAAATCAATACAAATTTGTCATATATATAAGTTAAAGATATGGTATTATTATAATATGCTCTTTATATTCCAATTTGACTCGGGTTTTTGTTTGGATATTTGCCCGTAATCAATATGATATTATAATATCTAGTAATAAATTTGATTGTGCGTGTGATTAATTTGGTTCTTGAGGGTACGTAAGATGCTCGAAGGGAATCGGTACATCTACGATTCTACATATATTAACTCTAATAACCGACTCCGATGTAGTTTACGACTTTGGGAAACAACTGGTCGCGTCATTGTATCAAAATGAAGCCGGACGGGACGTTATCCCGCTCTTGAACGCCCGTTTCTGATAGATGCGTGTCAAATAAGGCTAACTGCATGCGTGGAAACACTCAATTGATTTTCGTACAGTGTTTGAAGTTCGTTGTATAATGATCGTTGGTTCGAGACCCGTTTAATTCAGACTTAATAGTTTATAATGTAATTTTTACCGCGCTACGACTGTGGTGCGATCAATATTTTATTATTCGAGACCAAATTCAGTACATAATTAATCGCATCGCTCGAAAATAGGTTAATTTTTCAATTAAATGGGTTGTTTTTATATTGGGGGACGGGTGGGTGGAATTATTGAAGCATAATAGGTTTAATTTGTATCGTATACGACGCGTGCATTGATTTAAAACCCTTCTTTTTTTTTTTTGTTGTTGTTACATTGTAGGCAATTTACTTTTATGCCATAAATAAGTTATCGTTTATATTAAGAAGGGTTTTTTATGCCGATGACAAGGATGATATAAATATTATTATATCATTATTATTAATGACCTTATAGAGCATGTCAGAACACGAGTATATATATATATATATATATATATATATATATTATATATATATATATATTATATATAATCAACGCGTCAGCAAATATAATATATGATATATGTACTCGTAATATATATATTATTTGTTGACGCTTTGATTTCCAAAATTTTGTGTAAGTGTACACACACACACACACACACACACACACACACACACACACACACACACACACACACACACAAACATTATATATATATATATATAATCACAAAAAATTAAAATCACTAAAATGTTACAAAAAAAATTTGACCCGAAATTTTGTTTAAAATTTCAACCCGTTTTCAAAAAAAAAAAAAAATCCCGCTCACGGAGCGTTTTTCCTTATTAAACAAAGCTGTTGGTAGGAAGGTAGAATAGCCTTTGATTGTAATAAAGAAAATTCTACCTAAATTACGATAATTTTGATGGATTGTTTAAGTGGTTTGTAATGCTCTAATAGTCATTATATAAATGCCTCGTCTAACGCAGCCCTTGTCCATTTTCAAGCTAACATCTCATTATTTCATTTTCGACCTTTTTTTTCACATACACTGTATGTGTGTACATGTGTGTGTGTGTGTGTGTGTGTGTGTGTGTGTGCGCATGTAATTTTCTGTACGGTATATGCAAGTTTTTTTTAATATATATATATATATATATATGTGTGTGTGTGTGTGTGTGTGTTGTTTGTATTTGTGTTATATTCTAGTGGCTGATTACATAATATTTCATAGTTCTTGCTAATTCAATTCTCCACAAAAAAGATATATTTTAAAATGATAATTTTACACACACACACACACACACACACACAGACGTGTGTGTGTGTGTGTGTGTGAAAGGCTGTCGTAATGAAAGATAGAATAGAGGAATTTGCCTGAATTGTATACCAAAGTAGTGAAATGATAAAATGATTGAAAGAAAATAAATCTTAGGACTCGCCCAAGTGTGACATTGTTGAAGTTATGAATGTTTGGTGGCTCACAATCTCGTGTATTTTTCCTTTTATGTTTTGGGGAGATAGTTAGCTAAGAGAGAGAGAGAGAGAGAGAGAGAAAAGTTGTGATGTCTCCTTAACTTGTTCGGGTGAAAAAGGTAGGGGGGGGGGGTGGAGGTTCTTCCCACGCCTTGTGGTTCATTTGGATTCTTTTCCTGACGTTCTAGCGTTTTTTACCCTTATGAAAATGAAAATTAAATAAGTTGATGTTTAACTTAATCTCTCGTGATAACTAAGGGTTCATCTTATTCGTGTTGGTTCCCCTAAATGTTTTGTGGAAGCTCGTAGAAGGCCGGTAAATTGGGTCCTTTTTTCCCACTATCACTGTTTTCCACATTCATTTAGTTCTATAGCCTATTTTGCGGACCTTGGTTTTGAAGGTTTGATTCCACAGCCTTTTGGTGAGGAAAATTATACGTTACAAAATCCATGCTTTTAACGTAGTATGTGAATCAAATTGGTATTCCCCTTTGAACTGTTAGAAGAAGTTTGTTCATTGTGGTTTTGGAAACCAGATGGAGAGTTACTGCAGAATAATCCATTATTGGTTTGATTAATGGCAGATCTAACCGTTCTTTTATGTCTGAAGTTAATGACTTGAATTGTAGAGTTTTGCGATTTTTTTTTTTTTTTTTCGAAGGGGTAGCCCTGATACTAATGTTGTTTGTGTGTTTTACATCGTGGAGGCGTCATTTATAAATACAAGAATTTACCAATTTAATTATACGGAAGTGCATCGTAATTGTTTTACTTCATATTGGAGTTCTTTCTCTCCGTATTTAATATGGAAAAGTTTCAAATGTACTTATTTTGTTTATCGTTTATTTTACTAAACGCTCGAGATGGTTTTACAGCTGCATGGTGAAACTCGTTCATATCTTCTCGACTGAGGTTATTTCATCCTCTTTGTATAATGTCTGCCCGAAGTAATGTTGACAGTGACAGAGTATATATTATACGGGGTTGGAGGGGACGTTCTCCCTGAAGAATACTCGTATGATTTTAGTTGGAAATGTTGGCTATTATATTTGCGAAATGAAGTGCCTGCATCTTTTTTTTTTAGTTACAAACCCTGAAATGCGTCTCTCGTCGCAGCTTGGAAACTTTGAGTTAAATATAAGTAGTATTTATTAGAGGCTTTCGTGCCAAAGTCCGCCGAAAGCTTCAGTAACATCACGCACTTCTTCGTTAACTCTATTATCTGTTTTTTGTTGCGCTAATAGCTGGAATGCTCTCGCGAATGTCATCCGGGAACATCTTTTTGTCGTAAGTCCATATTGTTTTCCACGAGTTGAGATGATTTGTGGCCTTGAGGTAGTAAAGTAGGCCCTTTAGAATAACTATGCTTTCTTCCCAAGCGTTTTCAGAAAAAAAAATTGGTCCGCAGTCGGGTATTGAACTTCAAGTGAAATACTACTGGTTTGGTACAGATGAATAAGTATATATATTTCGGTTAATCTTGGTTTAGCTTCCGCCCGAATTGTTCATTCTGACGAAGGTTAAGCTTGTCACTCCACCTTAGACCTACAGTTTAACGTGGAATCTGAACCATGCCCCACCAGCGTGTATATATATATATATAGTAGTAAAGCTTCATTTTTTGTTTGTACTATATAAAATTAATTAAAGATATTTTGATGTGTATCGAAATTTTACACACTTGTATTCATTTTGGCTGTAATACGAGTTCCGAAATAGGGTTTAAAACGTTTGTGAATTTATTCCTTATTCCTTTGCCGTGAAGGGATCGCTTAAGATCCTCTTTTTGCTATTTCTTTTACAGATCTTCGAAATAGTACAATTTTATTTAGTTTATTTTTCTTCCTCCTTCCTAAATGTCTGTTTGTCTGTCTGTGTCTGTCTGTCTCTCTGTCCCGAAATAAATATATTCATCCTAGAAAAAACAAAAACAAAAAAAAAAATATCAAGTAGTTTAAGTTACTTTAAATTTATTAGCAATGTAAATGCATTCCCAAAACGTTGATAACAATGTGCATTGTGAAGAATGAGACGGTTATCTCTTTTGTATATCAACAAATTCGAATGTTACGACAAAAAAACGTTATGTCAGGATGTAAGGTGCTCCGAAATTGTTGTGTATATGATAGTATTGTAGAAAAAAGAATATATATATATATATTATATATATATATTTTGCAGTTGCAGTCAAAGTTATTGGTACCCCCATGAGGATATAATGGAAACGTATCGCGGTGTGGTATGAAAGGAAACCACTGTTTTGTGCCATTTAATAATAATGACATTTAATAATAATGACAAATAGAAAAAATGAATTATATGCATTGTAAGTGTATTCAATGCATGAAGAAATCATATAGTTATATATAAATGGCAACCTATAAAATAGCAATTTTAAAATTATTTGTCCGCCTTAATTTATTTTCTTCAAGCCTATTACACGTTATAGGTTTGCGGAATACTTCACAAGTAGTTTAACCTTGGTTTAACCTTGGTTTTGCTTCCGCCCGAATTGTTCATTTTGACGAAGATCACGCTTGTCACTCCACCGTAGTGGTAGCCCGTACAGTAGTTACGTGTATAGTTTACATTAAAAAGGAATATTCTAGACTAAAAAGACGCGAGTTTAAACTTTGCATTAGTTTGGCAAATCATGGCGAAAAAGAAAGAGCTATCGGAAGATCTTTGTTAAAAGATTGTTGGCTTGCATAAAAACATAAAAATGCCAAAGGCCACAAAGACATTAGGAAATCTCTTAGCATTCCAGTGTGAATTATAGCTGCCATTGTACAAAAATGTAAACGCCTTGGTTCGGTTACTACATTGTCGGGGTGAGGAAGAAAGAAGGTTCTCCCCCGAAAAAGCAGTTCGTAAATTGGTCCGTAAGGTAGGGAAAAATTTAAGAACAACAGTAAATGCCATGCATCAGGAACTTCAGTTTAATAGGCATACAGTTTCGATTGCTACAGTTCACCGAAGATTAAATGAAGATGGGATCCGTACAAGAGTCCCAAGAAAAAGCATTTTCTTAAGGGATTCCATCGAACGAAGCATCTAAAGTATGCCAAAACTCACTTTGAAGATACAGAACGTCAGTGGGGCCGAATATTCTGGGCTGATGAAGCGAAAATAGAACTCTTCGGGGCACCCACAACAACGCTATGTTTAGAGAAGAAAGAATTGGGCCTTTTCCGAAAAGAACACCATCCCTAGAGTCAAACATGGTTGTGGATCAGTTCTACTTTGGGGATGCTTTTCCTCCGCAGGTACTGGAAACTGGAAACCTCGTAAAGATTGAAGGGAGGATGGATTCCGCACAATATCAACAAATATTAAACGATAATGTGCAACCTTTTGTAAGAAGCTCGGTCTTGGTCGACGGTGGGTGCTGCGAGAGGACAATGATCCAAAGCACATTTCACATGCAACAAAGAAATGGTTACAGAGCGAAAAATAGAGGTTTCAGAATGGCCACCACAGAGTCATGACCTTAATCCTATTGAAAATCTTTGGAATGAGTTGACTGTCCATAACGTGAAACCTTCAAATTTAAAGGAACTCGAAGAATTTTCCATGGAAGAGTGGCAAAAAATCGCAGCGGCCCGGTGCCAGATCCTCATAAAGTCGTACAGACACCGTTTACTTGAAGTAATTAAGGTCAGAGGAGTTGCTATAAGATATTAAAAGATGGGTATGAATAATTTTGAAACTACTATTTCATAGGCAGCGACTTATATATAACTGTAAGACTACAACTTCTTAAATTACATACAGTTAATATGCCGATGATTCAGTTCTTCTATTTATCATTATTATTAAATATCAGAAACCAGTACCCACAACGATATTTTTTTTCATTATTTCTTCATTTTGAGTGCAACTATATCTTTCAACCTTTGGATAATGTTGTCTATTTCTCAAGTCTGCAACACAAAAATTTAGACACTCTTCAAATCGGTAACTCGTAAGACCTTTTGCTGCGATTATTTAAGCATACACTTCCTATCTTTGTAACAGCTTCCGGGTATACTCATTTGGCAGTCTTGACCATTCTTCTTGCGTGACTAAATGCTTCAAACGCTGTAAAATTTTCCAGGTTTCTTGCATGGGCCGCTCGTTTCAGATCTCCCAAAAGATGCTCGATGATAATTAGTAAGTAAAGCATGCAGACATCGATTGTGTAATTCGGGGGCTTTGAAAGCAATTCCAAAAGTTTGATCTTTTTCTGTCCCGACTATTTTAATGTACTTTTGGACTTATGCTTCGGATCATTTTGTTGGAATATCTAACCATTCTCCGTGTTCAAATTCTTCACTGAAGGCAGAAGGTGTTCATTCGAAATCTGCAGATACTTCACTGAATATATTGTCCCATCAACTCGAACCAAATTGCCCGTACCTGCAGATGACACACAGTCTCAAAGCATGATGAAGCCCCTACCGTGTTTCAGTGCTGGGATGGTGGGTGTTCTTTTCATCAGATGTCTCGTTCTTCTTCCTCCAGACAAAACCTCCTTTGATTGTAGTCAAGAAATTCGATTTTTGTCTCATCAGATCAAAGAATCTTGTTCTAGGACTTGAGAATCATCGGGGTGTTTGTCCCTTGGCATAATTAATATATGCTGAATATGTTCGACTTTATTAAACTATGTGCCATAATCAGTTTGCTTTAATTTAATTTCTAAAAATCAGTTATACGGCGCACTTCTGTGAAATAAACATGAATATTCAGAAATATTCTTAATACATTCTTTTAAGTATCTCTATTATTTTGTCTTACGTTCATGCAACTCAAACTTTTATCATTAGAAATCAGAGGCACAAAAGTATCAAATGTTTGTAATTATTTTTAATCACAAAACATCAAAACATCTTTATAGTTACTTTATAAAAACTGAGATTATAATAATGTGCGTATCATGCATTTTGCAAGTTCTGAGAGTATATAGGTTATATTTATATGGGAAAACCCATAGTCTTTATCTTTTAAAACGTTACACCGAAGTTACGCAATTAAGTGGAATAAAAATCAAACAAAAAATTACGGAACAAAATAGCGGAGAAAGGTCTTAATTTTGTTAAAACTGAAATAATTACGCAAATGTTACAGTATCTATTTCAAATTTAAATGAAAGTTACGTTGAAATGCGTAACTGATACGCAGCTTTTATGTAAAACATTTTAAGATTGTACTCCTGAGATACATTCGTGCACATACAAGAGGTTCTACCAGTTACTGATTTGAAGGTTGCCAAACCTTCTGTTTCACGGTCTTAAGAAATTAACAATATCCACTTTTGTTCATTGTCGCCTTCCATTTATTATATTTATTATAAATTTATGGCGATACCTTTATACAAATTAAGTGTGACAATTTATACTTTCCTGGTTGCATCGCATTTTCAAACATTTTCAGGAATTTAATAAGGTGCCTAAATTGTTCAATATATATATATTATATATATATATATATATATATATATATATATATATATATATATATATATCCCCGCAAGGGGGTTCTAAGCTCGTGCTCTTGAGTGCTCTTTGTGCTCATTTGTACGTGCTTGTTCCTGGAGGTTTCACGTGCGCCCTCCGGCCCTAGCACCCAAGGATGATGGGGCTCGACCCTGCAGTCCTTGTCATCCTTGTCTTTTTCCACTTCGACTGTCCCCTCCACCCTTTCTTTTTCCTCTGTCTTTCCTCGACTTTTCTTTGTTTTTCCGCTGAGATATGCTCTTTAAATAGAGGCGAATCGGTTCTTCCCGAACTAAAAAAAAAAATATATATATATATATATATATACATACACTGTGTATACATATATATACACACACACACACACACATATATATATATATATATATATATCTATATATATATATATATATATATGTTACAGTAAGATTGTGAAACTATTGAATTCACGAAATCCTAGTAAGTTTGTGAAATGAGTGATTTCCGTAATTACTGTTCGCTCAGGACTTCAGGAATTAGGTTGTTAGGTGGAATTTTTAAGTATTTCAGTGAGTTCTTGAAGTTCCTGAGTGAAATTACGTGAAATTCAGAGGTGGGGAGTCGGGAGTCGGGGCTTTTTTGAAGAGTCGGGAGTCGGTAAAAACGACCGACTCCCGACTCTGATTCAATTTCTATATGCCAACAATTTACCAGAATACTACTCTGCCCTAAATAAATATCTTCCTGAACTAATTCTAGATTCCATTTCCACATTTGATTTATTGTTATGTAAATCTTAGCAAATTAATTTCATATTTCTATTTTAGGATACTAGGTACCATATAAAAATTAGCAATATATTAATTATTAATTTAATTAGCCCTATTAGTAATGAGTCGTGGCCTAGTAGAAAATCAGCAGTCTTTCAATATTTTAAGCTAAATGAGGATGAAAGTATTTTATTTGTCAAGTAGAAAAGGATGGTAAAGAGTGTAATGCAAAATTAGTGCTTACACTGGGAAACATGCTAATGCTCCAACTAGAGCCTCAAACTGAAACGCCATCTACGAAACAAACATCCCAATATTTAAGGTTGTAGATCAGCATGATAAAGAAAGAGTCGGGAGTCGGAGTCGGTTTTAAAAATACCGACTCGGGAGTCGGTTGTTTTTGGGCCGACTCCCCATCCTGGTGAAATTACTAAAAATTTCAGGTATTTTATGAAATCACTCGTTTCACAATCTTACTAGGGATTTCATGAAATCATCAGTTTCACAATCTTACTGTAATATATATATATATATTTTTATGCAGAAAGGAGGGGGCCAAGGTGAATGCCCACAAAGTGATTTCCCCCCGCCATATAGTGTGTGTGTGTGTGTGTGTGTGTGGTGTGTGTGTGTGTGTGTAACAAACTTAACCTTCATTTGAATGAACGATCGATTCGGGCAGAACTATTGACAAAACTATATACATATAAAAAGGCGTTTTAAAAGTGAACCTCATCGTTTTTATTAGCTCGTTTTTCTAATGAGATGAGACATATTGCTCACTCTTTCACTAAGAAGAGCGTTCGATACACGTAATAATATTTATAGTTTACGTTTACTTTCATAAGGGCACTATTTAGCTTTTTTCTGAGAATAGAATGTACGATGTATGTTTTATGTTTACAACGTGCTTATATATATATATGTGATGAATAAAACCACGAAGGAAAGGAAACACAGAATGGTGCTCAAGCGCTTTCGTCTAATGACATCCTCAGGAACACTGAAGTACATAAATAGTTACAGCCTATATATAGGTTACAGAAAAAAAAAAAAAAAAATATATATATATATATATATATTATATATATATATATGTATATATATATATAATATATATATGTATATATATATATATATATATATATATGTATTATATATATAATATATATATATATGTATATATAAGTGAGATGGTTTCCCGTCTCTTGAAATGGACATATGATTGCCTCAAGCTGCTTCTTGTTCTCTATACTGAGAGAGTTTCAAAGCTTTTATACTGAGGCATATGATTGCCTCAGTTTATATATATATTATATACACAATAAACGGAGAAACAAACTTAAAGGATTGTGGGAGGGGGCACACAGATTTATAAGGAAAAACTATCGATTTTTAGCACAAGATTAAATGAATTGTTTCCAACCAATGTTATAGATAAAAAAATATACAAATTTATACTGGAAATCTGCCCGGGTTTTAGCACTCTGCTCTTTTTTGTATATAAAAATTGAAAATTATCTATTTTTAGCACAAGATTAAATGAATTGTTTCCAACCAATGTTATAGATAAAAAAATATACAAATTTATACTGGAAATCTGCCCGGGTTTTAGCCTCTGCCCTTTTTTGTATATAAAAATTGAAAAATAAAAGTTATTAGGGTGGCATAACTTCCTCCTTCAGTTAAATGATCAAGTCCCCTCCATTAAGTTTACTTTAGAAGTGGAACAAGACAATTCAATCCCATTTTTGGATGTGCGTGTACATAGGGAAAGCCCAGGTTTAAGTTTAGTATGTATCGGAAAAAACAAACAATTTGTCCTACGTACACTTTTACTCGGGACATGACACCCCCACTAAGAAGGCCATTTTTTCTTCAGTGTTTCTCCGCGCCCTTAGGATCGCCAGTCCGGAATACATCGATGCCGAATTAGAAAAAATCAACGGTATTGGAAGTGATCTGTGTATCCATCTGCGTTTATGGAATCTTGTCTCAACAAGGCAAAACGAACTTTCTATCGTGTCAATAATAACACTCGTACTTTGTCAAAAAATATTTTAGTACTTCCATTTTCCCCGGGCTTTTTAGGCATTGCTAATGTACTTAAACTTTTGGATATTAATGTAGTATTTCATATAACAATATTGTGAAAAATATCATAGTAAAAAATAGCCCTACCAATAATTCAGGCATTATCTATAAAATTGGTTGTAAACAATGTGATTCCTTTTACATAGGTCAGACGGGAAAGGATTTGCACACACGTATAAAACAGCATCAATATTCCGTTAGAACAGGACAGTTGTCCAGTGCCCTTTTTGTCCATTTGTCAGAGTTATCCCACTGTATTGATTGGAATAATGCTTGTTTTATTTCACTCTAGCAACATTGTTAATAGAAATATTCTTGAGTCTGCCATTATCCAACTTACAAATAACTTCAACATAAGCAAAGGTCTTTTTCAACTCGATCCTGTTGTCTTGAATTCCTTCAGAACAGATTAGATAAGAAAGGTAGAACGCTAAATCTTTGGTAAACTTGTATGCCACCCTAATAACTTTTATTTTTCAATTTTTATATACAAAAAAGGGCAGAGTGCTAAAACCCGGGCAGATTTCCAGATAAATTTGTATATATATATATATTTTTTTTATCTATAACATTGGTTGGAAACAATTCATTTAATCTTGTGCTAAAATAGATAATTTTCAATTTTTATATAAAAAAAGAGCAGAGTGCTAAAACCTGGGCAGATTTCCAGTATAAATTTGTATATTTTTTTATCTATAACATTGGTTGAAACAATTCATTTAATCTTGTGCTAAAAATCGATAGTTTTTCCTTATAATTCTGTGTGCCCCTCCCACAATCCTTTAAGTTTTTTCTCCGTTTATTGTATGTATATATATATATATATATATATATTTTTCTGTAACCTATATATAGGCTGTAACTATTTATGTACTTCAGTGTTCCTGAGGATGTCATTAGACGAAAGCGCTTGAGCACCATTCTGTGTTTCCTTTCCTTCGTTTTATTCATCATAAAATTTTTTCACGTGTTACTTTCGTGAAATAATTTTCATA
Source organism: Bathynomus jamesi (assembly GCA_023014485.1). Taxonomy (NCBI): domain Eukaryota; kingdom Metazoa; phylum Arthropoda; class Malacostraca; order Isopoda; family Cirolanidae; genus Bathynomus; species Bathynomus jamesi. The sequence goes on along the minus strand of JAJOZX010013668.1, from coordinate 15,391 downwards.
TATATACATACATAATATATATACTGTATATATACCGGTGTCCCGAGAATTATCTGTACAATTTTTGGCTATTAAAAGTCAACCATGAAGTGTAGAAATTCCAGTGTTGTCCCATTTTACAGAGAAACTCATTGTTTTTTCTGATAACAAGTTTTGACAAGTTTTTCTTTTTTGTACGCGGGTGACAGACATTGATGATTTAAAGCAAGAATCACAGCTGCTTGAGCGAATTGATGTGGATATGCTGCAGCGTACATGGCAACATTTGGATTATCGATTGGATGTTTTGCGAATCACTGATGGTGCACATATCGAATGTTTGTAACAACGTTACTTTAATAAAAGAAACTTTTGAAAATACAGATTCTAAATAATCTTGTTTAAGAATTTTACGTGTGTTATCAAGAATTTTATTAAAAGATGAAATTGTACAGATAATTTTCGGACACACTGGAATTTCTAAAAACTTGTCAAAACTTGGTATCAGAAAAAACTTAATGAGATTCTCTGTAAAATGGGACAACACTGGAATTTCTACACTTCATGGTTGACTTTTAATAACAGCCAAAAATTGTACAGATAATTCTCGGACACCCGGTACCTATATATACAGGGTGTCCCAGAATTAACTATCTATTTCAATGAAATCGGACAAATTTTTTAAAAACACTTTTATTTATGTTTATCATGTTCAATATGTGTTAAAAATGTATAAATTTCTAAATTTTTTTCATAATTTTATTTTCATAATTTTTTCATTATCTGGTCCAATGAAAGACCGTCTGAAGTCATAGAATGGCAAAGAGAGACTCCAAAAGTTAACGTGTGGCTTGGAATGACCAAATCCAAAATTTATGGCCAATTCTTCTTTGCGGAGGCAACTGTAACAGGTACCGTCTACCTTGATATGCTTCAGCAGTTTCTCGAACCACAGCTTCTTGATGATGGCATTCTTGATAATGTTGTGTTTCAACAAGAAGCATTGATCTTTTGGCGATAAACCTTTGTTTTTATGAAACCCCATGCAAAGAAATCCAGGGGTGTCAAATCCGGAGAACGCGGAGGCCAAGGTCGAGGTCCTCCACGTCCGATCCACCGATTCGGAAGGCGTCTGTTGAGGTATTCTCGAACAATTAGAGCATAATGACATGGTGCTCCATCTTGTTGAAACACAACATTATCAAGAATGCCATCATCAAGAAGCTGTGGTTCGAGAAACTGCTGAAGCATATCAAGGTAGACGGTACCTGTTACAGTTGCTTCCGCAAAGAAGAATGGGCCATAAATTTTGGATTTGGTCATTCCAAGCCACACGTTAACTTTTGGAGAGTCTCTTTGCCATTCTATGACTTCAGACGGTCTTTCATTGGACCAGATAATGAAAAAATTATGAAAATAAAATTATGAAAAAAATTTAGAAATTTATACATTTTAACACATATTAAACATGATAAACATAAATAAAGTGTGTTTTAAAAAATTTGTCCGATTTCATTGAAATAGATAGTTAATTCTGGGACACCCTGTATATATATATATATATATATATATATATATTCTGCTCGATTTTTTAGTTTATTCATAACAAAAATTAAATGACATAATGACAAATTAATCATCAATATAATGCTCTTCTTTTCTAAACCTCCTCCCACCTGTAGAAAAGTTTTTTAGGTCACGTTCGAAGAAATCCCTTGGTTTCGAGTTGAAAAAAAGCGATCACTTCGTTTTCGATAGCTTCCCTGGATTGCAACTTTTGTCCATCTAGGGGGTGTTGCAGACTTCTGAATAAATGGTAGTCTGAAGGTGCGATGTCCGGAGAATAAGGTGGATGAGGCATTTTTTTTCCACCCAAATGCCTCCAATTGGGCAGTGGTGATTCGAGCAGTGTGAGGGCGCGCGTTATCCTGGTGGAATAGAACACCTCTGCGATTAATTAATGCAGGACGTTTTTCTTGTAATGCCATTTTCAATCGTTGGAGTTGTTGGCAGTAGACTTCAGCTGCGATTGTTTGGTTATCTGGCAGAAGCTCAAAATGAATAATTCCTTGCATATCCCACCAAACGCATAGCAAAATTTTCTTTGGATGGGGTCCATTCCTTGGCTGAGGGTCAGGCTTTGTTTCACGGCTAAGCCACTGATGTCGACGCTTTATATTGTTATAGAGGACCCATTTTTCATCCCCAGTGACGATCCGATTCAAAAACGGTGCCTGCAGTTGCCGAGAATGCAGTGATGTGCAAATATCGAATGGATGTTGAAGAATCGCTCGTGACAAATCATGCGGAACCCATTTTCCAACCTTCACTACTTTTCCTAACAGCTTCAAATGACGATGAATGGTCATATGGCTAACGCCGAGTTGCAGGCCACGTTCTCTTACAGTTACCGTTGGGTTTTCCTCCACTGTTGCTTCCAGCAACTCTTCATCTAACTCATTTGGTCGTCCTGTTCGTTGATAATCTTTCAGACTGAAGTCTCCATTTCTGAACTTCTCAAATCATCTCCTACACATCCATTCGCTCACAACATCATTTCCATAAACTCTTTGAATGTTTCTTGCAGATTTGCTCGCGTTAGATCCTTTATGGAACTCATACAGCATCACATGTCGAATATGCTCTTTCGTGGGCTCCATGTTTTTTTCAATTACTGTAATATCGTAGGAGTGGCGTTGTAACTGTATGAAAAACACCAGAGAAAATATTCATTAGCCTAAGCCTACACTAGCCAAGTCATTCTGTATCATTCTGTATCTTGATAAAACCTGTGCAAACCTGTCGCCTCGTGTATTTTGCAACATTTCTAAAACTATTTCGTATTATCTTGGTTATTCTATTATCTATCGTCCGTTTTCTAATCGAGCAGAATTTATGTTACAACCTGATATATATATAGATATATATATATATATATAATATATATATATAGAGAGAGAGAGAGAGAGAGAGAGAGAGAGAGAGAGAGAGAGAGAGAGAGAGAGAGAGAGAGAGAGAGAGAGATGAGAGAGAGAGAGGAGAGAGAGAGAGAGAGAGAGAGAGAGAGAGAGAGAGAGAGAGAGAGAGAGAGAGAGAGAGAGAGAGAGAGAGAGAGAGAGAGAGGAGAGAGAGAGTTATGTTCGCTCCTATTCGGTGCTATTTTTTTTTATCACTTTCCTTCTGCATGCAAAATACGAGTAGCTACTGCTTTGTTGTAGATGTTTTTTTGCGTTCAATTTAGGTTAACGTAACTTAACCTAACCTAAAACAAAACAAAAAAAAAAAACGGTGTGTAAAATCCGGAGGTAGCACGAAGTACTGTAGTAGTAATTTGATTTCGACTTTTTTTTTTTTTTATTAAAATCTTAACGCGATTGAAATTCGAAAAAATAATCGATAAAAGAACACATCCTGTCAACTTTTTAATGGAACCTCCTCCCTACTTTAATGCAACCGTAAGTGATTAAAAACTTTAAAAAAACGTAAGATGTAACATGTACTCGTAGGAACTAATGTAACTTCACCGACCACCGACGAAAATGTAGGAGGAATTTGCACGCATATATACATATATATATATATACACAGTATATATATATTGCACGTTACGTTTATATCCGGGATGATAAATGCTTGATGGGAATTCCTCTCTTCATTATTTCGAAATGTAAAGAAGAATTAGAAAGTCAATTTGATGTTACAGAATTTAAAAAGAAAAAAAAGAACGAATTTGTTCATAATTTTGTACATCAATTTTCTGAATGCTTATTTATTTATTATAATGATCCGTCAGATAGTCCAGAATCTGGTACAGCATTCAGGCCAGTTAATGCCGCCCATTATGCTAACCAGCGCCATCTAGAATCGAACACCCGACTTCACTGTCTTCGCTTCGCTTACGGTGAAACGGTGTTACCCAGTGAGTCGTGGGCGCTGGCAGTTATTTGTCATGTGGGTATGGCATTTTTATTGCCCTGTTCCCAAATTCATTAAGGAGGAAAGAAAATCGTCGGAAAAACATAAAAGTTCGAGAAGTTATTTACTGATTAATAATTTTTGCATGATTTTGTAAAAAAAAATTCTGCGAATTTCTTTCCTCTGTATTTTAAAGGGAAATTTAGAGGAAAACTAATTGTTTAAGATGTCCATTCGTGTCGTTCCATAGATTTGTTACTGGAATTAATGCACAGGATATTTAAGGGTGGTACGTTACTATTTATATATAAAATATATAAAACTTAAATTATAAAAATAATTATATATATATATATATATATATATATATATATATATATATATATATATATATATATATATATATATATATATTACATTTTTTAATTGGTTATTTTTTTATATGTAGAATACAGCGGTCATCTGATGCTATAAGATTTGTGTGACCATTGTCTTTTTTGGTCGATTTTAGGATTTGCTTTAATAGGAAAATGAGCCTTATCGTGTCATTATCGCTCGTCTCCCCACGATACAATTTTGCGGAAGAGTTATGTAGAGGAGAGATGATTGCAGAGGTTAAGTCGTTGGCCTGTGACAAGCGACTCGAAAATTATGCATGCATGCCTTATGGACGCCGACTCATCACAGGTCAGAACAGACGAGCATAAATTTTCGTGGAACGTTCATCGCTTTTCGTTTTTCCTTTTTCAGATAATAAGCGAATAAATAAAGGTGATATTAAGCATAAAAGTGTCCGTCGTCTTGGAATAAATAATATATATATATATATACGAACGTTTCGAAACGTGGATGTAGTCATGTCCTCCATATTGGTTAAGCGTTTGACGGTCTTATTTCCAAACTTTTTTTTTTTTCTGTTCTATCCACGTATATACAGACGGACAGATAGATATACAGACAGACAGATAGACAGACACCCGTCCCTTCCTCTCATTCATCGTTGATGAGAGATCGATTTAATTTATGGGTATTAGAAAATGTGGCCTCCTCTTATTTATTGGTTCCTTATTCTTATATATAACATTTTAGCAGATTGGGCGGCATACATATTCAGGTGTCTATTATAGAGATTAGAAGCTAATTGCTACGTATTCCCGTATTTATATTCTGAATTCTTTTAATTTACTGGTGTTTGAAGCAATTATGGTTGAATATTCTAATATTAATTCCCGAGATTACTCGCTAATCAATGCGCAAACGCGTATCATTACCCAAGATGAATGGTCACTGTTTAATTACCGATGAACACGCCTCGAGTATTTATCTACCTTCGCGGATTGAGGGAGGAATTCTTAAAAGCTTCGTAACTATTTCCTGAATATGGTTATTAACTACAATTTATTCAACAATTTATACATCCTAATTGAGTTTCACGATAAAGCTTAATAATAGTGATAGGCAAGTGCCATAAGTAAAGAGTAATTAGAGGGGGTGAGTTCCTATCTCATCGTAACTCTCTGGAAACCCGTTCTGATCATGCGCGAGTTATTATATACATCGTTCGATTTTTATTGTTTAATTTTTTTCTCAGATGTTAATTACCATCGGAGAGCGTTCAAAAACGTGAATTCGTCGCACTTTTAACAAAGGCACTTCAAGGCTCTTTCATGAAGACAACAACGACCCTCTCATATTTATTTTATGACTCTTTCTTAACCATACTTTATTATATAACACTCGCAGGAATTTTGGGTGAGTTTACCCACCTTTTTTTTCCTCTTATGAAAAGCGTATATATACACACACACACACACATATATATATATATATATTATATATATATATATATATATATAAGAAAACACTGCGAGATGTACAATTGCCTAAAAAAAATTAATTTCATTATTCATGGTTCACTTGCTTAATTTACTCTAGTTAATCAGTCATGATGTTGATATATTCGGGCATGTATATATTATACGATATACGTTATACTTTTTATGTAATAAAACATTATATATATATATATATATATATATATATATATATATATATATATATATATATATATATATATAAATATTATAATATATATATAAACTTAATTCCTATTGTCTAAATAAAATTGTACGTTGCTAAATGTCTTATCTTGATTCAAAAAAAATACGCACGTATGTAAAAGCATTATATATAAATCATAATAGATGAGCCGAGATCCTTTTTTTTTTAGGTTTAAAAAAATTAAAAGAATATTTATTCTATGTATGATTTAACGCCTGTCTGTTCCTACCATCCTTACTAATTGGATGGTATAAGATCTGATTTAAAAGCCCTCCGCACTTGGAAGAATCTCTCTCGCTTTATCCACCAATGACGAGGGCTCTAACAACCATTTGTTTACATTTAAATTGGGCGAATTATTTTAAACACCGCCTCTGATTGGTCGATGGTTTCGGCGTAAACTCTATTAACCGCTTTCAATCAGTTTGACGATATAACGACGAAGGAAGATTGGCTAAAATAGGTGTGTCATGGAAGAATGCTTTAGCGTTGATGAACACCTCTACTTAACCTTGATATTTAAGAAACACGATTAAGGAACATGACGACTTATGACTGATAAGTTGTCGTACTTTTTTCTATCTTGCTTTTTTTAAAGGTTGGCAAGTGGAGTTTAATTAAATTTAAATATTAGGCTTTAATGCGTAATTTTTTGCTTTTTAATCTTTATCCATTATTGGGTTGGTGTTTATATATATATGTGTGTGTGTGTGTGTGTTAGTGTAATGGTGTGCCGAAAGTCACAAGATACTTTTACTTTTTATTGTATAAAAAAATTACTCAGTATGAAAATAAATCATGCCACATAAACTACTAGTAATGGGAGTTTGTTTCCCATAAAACAAAATTTGATTCACACTTCCGCCCGTTAGCACCACTTTTCAAACATTTTTGCCATCGACGCACGCATTCGTTCCCAACACCGACGTGTTCTTCAAGACTAATTTCTTCAGTGGTGAGGTTACCCTCATTTTCTTCGTGAGTTGTTGGTGAATACGCGGCTTTGTACTATAAACTTTACTTTTGATGTAGTTCCACACACTGAAATCAATTAAGAGGCGTGAGATCAGGTCGTCGTAAAACCAGTACAGAGGAACTGCGACTCCCAATACACCAATCTGGATATGTGCTGTCAAGAAAGTTGCTCACTGTTCGTTCATAATGCGATGGTACGCTTTCTTGTTGAAAAATAACATCACCCATGTTAGCAGTTTCGTGCTAACATAGTTGATGTTATTTTTTAGTTTCGTGCTAAAAAAAACTAATTTCATTATTCATGGTTCACTTGCTTAATTTACTCCAATTTAATCAGTCATGATGTTGATATATTCAGAACATGAATAGCATATTAAAACGTGAGGAATCCTAAATACGACATTTATTGACGTTGGCCCTTCTTGAGAAGTGAAGAGTAGACTCGTCACTAAACCATATGCTATTTAAGGAATTAGAGTTCTTGAGAAAATTATTCAAAAGCTCGTCGCACTTTTCCACGCGAACATCGTATTCTTCGGGATGCAGTACTCGAACGAATTGTAGCTTACAAGGGGGAACTCTGATCTCCTTTCTTAACAACCGTATATATGGCAAACCCTCCGATATTCACCTCCTAAATCTCTTGTCGAATTGGTTGACTGGCTACATTGAAAAGACGCCTAGTTCGTGATTATCTTTTCCGCGCGATGATCGTGGTTGACCACTGGGAACCCTGTCACTGACGGAGTCCGTTTTAATAAACTTTTATGAGTATTCAAGATGGCCTCTCGTAGGAGTATCTCCGTACTAGAAGAACTGGCGTTACCGTCTTTGAACATCAGTAGGGGACTCAACCTGTTGCCAAGCTGCAATTTTACATATTTGCAAAGTCAACAAATTTTCTCCCATTAAAACAACGAACAACTGTAGTTCGTCATACCTGAAAAGAGAGAGGGGAATTAAAAAAAAAGTTACTTTTGGGACAACACACACATTATGTATGTATGTATGTATGTATGTACAGTATAATATACGTGAAATGTCTAATGCGCAAAGTTTTAACCGCATAACGGAGGCAATTAACATTATTAAAAGTAATTTCAAAATATAACGTAAAGAAATTTGACTACCTTCGCCAAACGAGTAATTGCAAAGCGTTTGCAAATTTACTTTCTTCTAACTAGCATTTACGAATGAATTAAATCCTTTAATAAAATTTCTGTAATTACAAGTGGAAAAGTTCGAAATAATGGAGTTCAATCTACAATTTTGGAGTGTAATTAATGCGAAAAACGGTAATTAGATTGGTGTCATTAATTTTTTATTTTTTTTTTCAAAAAAATGATTCGTATTTCATGACCTACTTATTTTCATTCACGTGGACTCGCTCGATTTTTCCTAATTAAAATTCTGGAATTAATAATTTTTTACTTTGTTTATAATTGTTAGTAATTTTTAGTCAGGTGAACATTTTCTTTTTCCTTTTTTTTAAATTTTTTAACGAAGAATGTTTGAAATAGGAGCTACTTTTCTTTTAATAGTTTTATCGAGTTCATACCGTTCTATTCGCTGTAATACACATCTTATTTTATGTGAAATATATATATATATATATGTGTGTCTGTGTGTGTGTGTGTGTACACCCAAAGTGTTTTATGTGATATTTACCGAGCGTATACATTGTTTTTATATGTATAATAATAATAATAATAGTAATAATAGTAATAGTCACGTGTATACTCGTATGTATATCCTTCTCTGTGCTTGTAGGTGCGGGCATGCAGATATTTATAATACAGTAAACCCTCGCTATTCGCGGCTTCAATTATTCGCGGTCACTGCTTCAAGGCCGCCGACGGAGGAGAAGGAACGAGCACCACTCCCGAATCAAGCTTTGTAGCTAGTAAAGGCTGGTTTGAAAGATTCAAAAAACGTTTTTCGCTGCACAATGTCAAGATTTCAGGGGTATAAGCCTGAACAGGTCTTTAACGCCGATGAGACTGCCCTTTTTTTGGAAGAAATTGCCATCACGCACTTACATTAGTCAGGAAGAGCGTCATGCATCGGGATTCAAAGCCGCAAAAGATCGTGTAACTCTTCTCTTTTGTGCCAATGCTGCAGGTCACATGGTGAAGCCTGGCTTAATTCATAAGGCAACCCGCCCGCGAGCACTAAAAGGTAAGGATATGAACCACCTTCCTGTACATTAGGCACAAAATCAATGGAGTATGGCGTATTCGCGGATTTCCCTTATTCGCTGCGCGAGTGGAACGCATCTACCGCGAATAATGAGGGTTTATTGTATAGTTTAGTTTTTACGACTTTAATGGCGTACTGAGTAGTAACCCCCCCCCCCTGATTTACGCGCTTCCCATTTGCGCGTTTTCGGAATAACGCGGTCCAAATATATATACGCAGCATTTATTTATAAAAAAATAAATAAATATTTTTTGGACTGTGTTAATCCGAAAACGCGCAATTGGGGCGCGCGTAAATCGAGGGGGGTTACTGTACAGGGTGTCCCAGAATTAACTATCTATTTCAATGAAATCGGACAAATTTTTTAAAAACACATTTTTATTTATGTTTATCATGTTTAATATGTGTTAAAAATGTATAAATTTCTAAATTTTTTTCATAATTTTATTTTCATAATTTTTTCATTATCTGGTCCAATGAAAGACCGTCTGAAGTCATAGAATGGCAAAGAGACTCTCCAAAAGTTAACGTGTGGCTTGGAATGACCAAATCCAAAAATTATGGTGCTCCATCTTGTTGAAACACAACATTATCAAGAATGCCATCATCAAGAAGCTGTGGTTCGAGAAACTGCTGAAGCATATCAAGGTAGACGGTACCTGTTACAGTTGCTTCCGCAAAGAAGAATGGGCCATAAATTTTGGATTTGGTCATTCCAAGCCACACGTTAACTTTTGGAGAGTCTCTTTGCCATTCTATGACTTCAGACGGTCTTTCATTGGACCAGATAATGAAAAAATTATGAAAATAAAATTATGAAAAAAATTTAGAAATTTATACATTTTTAACACATATTAAACATGATAAACATAAATAAAGTGTGTTTTTAAAAAATTTGTCCGATTTCATTGAAATAGATAGTTAATTCTGGGACACCCTGTATTTGTTTCCGGATTTGCCTCGTACTCGTACATTATTTATTACGTAGCCATGGATTTTAAGAGTTGTTTATGCGTATATCGAACGAACTTTGATTTCACGTTACGCATGCAATACCATCCGAGTTTGCGCTTAACGATTCACTTAGATTTAAGCTTACGCGTCTCATTAGCTTTAATTGCGCGTAGAACTCAGACTAAAGTGATTTTTCTCTTATTCAGAACCGCGTTATCTATATTTGTAATACTTCTGAAGATAGTACAGGGTGTCCATAAACACTAGCATCATAGAAGTAAACAAATAGTAGCCAATAAACTTTGCCC